>JAOXJP010199290.1:0-40607 GCA_025762735.1 Platanus orientalis
TTTAGAAATTACAGTTTTGTGTAGCCTTCGGGCTGTGTGGTTTTGCTGTTGGGATAAGGCTGTTTGTTGTTGTTGTTGTTGTAGAGTTAAAATTAGTTTAGAAGAAGTTTAGAAGTGTTTTTATATTTTTCATAATTTTTTTAGATTTTTTTTGAGTTTTTTTGGGTTAATTGTCCAAGGTAGGGGTATTTTGGTCAAATTTCATTTTTTTATTATATATAGGTCATAAGGACCTCTTGTACATCTAATTGAAGAAAAATTATGAATTGAAGTTGTTTTTGAAGCCCACGGCTGGTCACCTACTCCAACTCCCACGGTTTAGGTGAGTTCTTTCTCTTTCTTGATTTCTTCTTCTCTATCTCCTTTAATCTCCATCTTCACATCTTCTTTCTTCTTTTTTTAAATCTCTATACTAATCTCTTCTTATCTTGTATTTTTTCTTCTTTTTAATTCTTCTCCATGGATCTCTCTTGAATTAGTTAAAACCTAGTAAAACACCTTCTCATATTATTTCAGGGTCTTTTCAAAGGGACTCATAAATTAGTTAGGGTCTTTCAAAGACTTTCTAATTAATTTAAGGCTTTTCTAACCTTAACATAAACCCTAACGCTTAACCTAAAACTTTGAAATCATCATTAACCTTGTAGGGATCCATCTCTTGGATATCCTACATCAGAAATTCATCAACATCAAAGGATTAAAGTGTTGGACTCCATGAAGAAGGTATGTGTAGCTCAAATTTTATGGGTTTACACATAGCACCTCCGTAATCCCATTTCTTCTCAACTTTTTTTATGGGTTTTAATTCTCTTGTGATCTTCTACCAAAGCACCTATCTTTCCCCTATGATTCCCTTCTTCCTTCTCTTTAATTTCTAAAGATTCCCTACTATTTTGTTTAAAACCTCCACTAAAGAATCTTTGGAATTCTAAAATTTCATGATTTGACAAATCAAATCTTATCCAAAATTCATGAAATTTTAACTGTAGAACCGTTGAATGATGCACTATTGATCTGAAAAGTTTCATAATTTTCGGATGCATCAAAGGGGTATTTTGGTAATTTTGGATTTTTTGTCCAAAATTACAACTTGTCCGGTTAGAGGTTCTTTTCCTTTATTTCTTTCTTTTTTCTGTTCTAATTTCTTCTAATCTCTTTTCTATCATTTTATTTGTAGTTTCTCAATTTTTGTGGCTACTTGTATGCTAAAATTCAAATTCTTGAGCTATTTTGCTTCCACACTTGTGATCTAACAATTGTTTGAGCATTTGAGAATTATCCTACATCAAATATACTTCAACACCCCCCCTTAGGAGAAACACTGTTATCTCCTGGGAACAGTTAGGGAACTAGGTGTGAGTCCACAACTGGTGTACACACGTGTACTACGTCTAGGTTACTCCCACGAGTATTCGAACTCATGACTTGGCTTGGCTCTCATACCATGTTAACAATGAATTAACCAACTCTCCTAAAATCTTAAAGTGTTAGGAGATACATGAATTAATATGTTGAAACTTTTAATGTTTAGAGGAGACCGATCGGGCATATACCCAATCAATCGGAAGGTTTAGGCCCGATCATTCGGAAGGCCTACGTTTGATCGATCAGGCATATGTGCAATCGATCGAGCATATGTCCAATCGATCGAGACACTCTCCTCGGATGAAAAACAGCAACATAACTTTGCATTTGTTGGGTCTTTCGTTTAGGGAAAATGTGGAGATGCGTCCAAGGAATCTACAGACATTCATACATGACTGTTCAACATGAAAAGGTGCCTAAAACATCTACAAATACGTCTGAAGGTGTCCCTAAAATTTCTTTAAAAGAAAGACAATCCCCAACGTAAACGCCACTTCATATTTTCTATCTCTCTCACTTCTTTCTCAAACTTCAGTGCTTTTGTGAAAACCCATTGATTTCTCTGTATACATTTCTAGAAGATTATCCATTAGTATTCAAGAGTTGATCTTATGGTGCAAACCGCCGATCAACAATACAACTTTGGTTGGGCCCGTTTTATCCTTGAGACAAGTTTGTTAACTCGTTGCAATCTCTGTTTCTTTTAAGAACGGAGTAAATGGTGAATATTGTCTTAAGGAAAGCGTGATATGTGACTCGGCATTGCTACTCCTTCATCTTGTCAAATCCCAACAAACAAAATCTCAATTTCTAACATAATATACTTCAACAAATTGAAGCAATTGGTTGAACAACATCACTCTGATCAACAATTTGAGATGGAGGATCTAGTTTGTCTCCAACATCAACCTTATCGGTAAACTTCAATGGCAATCTACAATTCACTCAAATTCCCTCCCCAATTTTTCAGACCATACAAAATTAGAGAATAGATAGGTCCACATTCCAAGATTCATCCACTTTTCCACATATCATGCCTTAAGCATAAATTGGTGATGTAGCACAAAGCTTTGATATCAAATTTGATGCAGAACAATAAGGAGAAACCATAGTTTAAAAGATGAAAACCAAAATTTCATATTCTAGAAAAATCTAGACAGGGTGTCAAGTGACAAAAAATGCCCTTGTAAAAATTTTAAATTGCTATGAAATTTTACAAGTGAGTACTTAAACTTGTTAAGTCCCATTGTTCCAACTTTCAGGATTTTACAAAAACAATTGAGAGAAATATGAATTTTTAAAGGTTGTTGATTTCGGAAAACCAAAAACACAATAGAGACGGAAGAATAAGCAAGAAAGAAAGAAACGACAAAAAGATAGAGAAGAAAGAGATAGAAAAGTAGAAGAGAAAAAAGGAGAAAAAATGAGAAAGACGGAGGGTGAGAGGTACTCATGTGTGCACCTTAGTGTGCTACAACCCACGATAGTAGAGAATGAGGGGAACCTTAGAGGAGGCGTCACCCTATGTGCAAGGAGTAGCCTACGGCCAGCTTGGGATACCACCCAATCACACACAATTTAAAGTCTAATATTCACTAATTTTATTGAATGAGTTTAGTGCCTTTAAATAGGCTTACAACCTTTAGAAATTGGAAATTAGATAAATTAAAAAGTTGTTAAAATCTTAAACGTGCAACCTAAGACTTACTAAAATCAAAACTTGCTAAAACAATGCAATCTAAAATACTAAACTTACTATAACACTTCCAACTTGTGGCAAAAGTCTTATCATACTTAAGACTTTCTAAAACTTAGACTTTCTAATAAAAACTAACTTGATAAAATTTTAAAACTTCTAAAAACACTATTCCCCACAACTTTTGATAACCCTTAAGTAAATTTGGTTATAACTTTCCCAAATCACTTTGGATTTCTTGATTGCATATGCTCCCGCATCATACTCTCTAGGTTTGAAAAAGTTCAACCACGAACTTTTTGGCGAAGATTTCGCAAAAAGGAAAATGAATACATCTTGGTGTTCTTCAATGTGTTGGGGCAGCAACATGAGATGCATCTTGGAAGAGGGCATTACATGATCAACTTGTGGCGCACTTTCTTCCTTGGGTTGCATCTTGTCATCATGAGTATCTTCATAACGCACTTTCTCTTCGGATGATAACTCAACGTCCTTGGTAGACTTCATTTTCAAAAAAGAATTCTCCTTTCGTGTAGGTTCTTTTGGACTTGATAGTTCATTTGGAATGGGTAGTTGTGGTAGGGTTTTAAGACCATACCATTGACCACAACTAATGAACTTCAAGAGACAGGTCTCCACATCATAAGTTGCATGTATTTCTGTAATCTATGATTTTCCTAAGATCACTCCACGATATTCCGATGAAAGCTTGCACTCCGCACTATCTTCGTATCGTCCCATGGTGAATTAAAGAACAAAATCATCCTCATTGTAACCAATGTAGCCACAATATATTAGATTTTGTTCATGTTGCCGGATTCTCTCCACTACACTTGTATGGATCAAGTTCTCTTCAAAACGGTCATTATTTAGAACTCTAAACAACTGCCCATAGGGGAGTTCAAATTTAGTTTTAACCTCCATCATTCCTAGGATTCAACTAGATAAAACTTCAACTAGATAAAACTAGCAAAAAAACCATAAAATAAAGAAAACTTCAAACAAATAAAGAATAACTCAAAAAAATATTGGATATTTAGACCAAGGGTAAAATTGTAAATTTTTCATATTTGGGAAAATTACAAAAATACACCCACTGACATGTCATAATTTAATGAAATTTTCCAAGGTTAAAATTTCATGCAATTTGAACAAATCTAGATAGGTAAAATCTCAAAATTTCATAAAAACAAGATACTTTAATGGAGATTTCAACAATGGCAGTAGGGGATATTTCGAATAGAAGAAGGAAGATAGAGATTCAAGAGGACTGTAGGGTCTCTAATAAGGGATGAATATAGGAGTAAAAGCTCCAAAAGAATCACAAATATAAGTCCAAACAAAGGGGATGATCTTCAGATTAAGAAAAAAAAAATCTGATTTCATATTCCACCGTTAAAAGACAGCCCAGCAGAAATTTAAATAATAACAATGGACTAATTTGAAGGAAACTTCAATTCAAAGTTAGTAAAATACCTGATATATAGTCCACGAATCGAAATATATTTGCAGATTTTTCTGAACACCTTGATACTTTTTAATGGAGTATATTTGCAGAGTTTAATGGAGGATCAAGCTGCAATGAGAGAGAGAATAAGAAGTCGAAAGAAACAACAAATTAGAAGAAGAGACTGGTAGGACAGAGAAGATGGAGTTGTAGAGGAGGCTTGAGTTTCACAAAGAAAGGAGAGGATGTCATGGGTTAGAGAAGAGAGGAGAGAGAATGAAGGGAGAAAAGGGTGGTCTCACAACACACCTAGGGAAAAGAGGAATGGGGCCAACGGCCTAGTTAATTGGAACTCCTATTAATCAAAATAAATTTTCTATTCATCTTCAATCCCTCAATTACATGGGTGGGGTATCATTTGCTAGAACCTCCACAGGCTGACTTGGCAAAGGAGTCCCATTTGATAAACCAACTTAAACTGGGTCTTTGATTTTCAGCCGAAGAGTATCCATAAATCTCTCTAATTGAGCCACAGCTTTCTCTATTTGGGACTACATATCAGCAAATCTGGTTTCTACATTGGCTTCAATCCGATCCATCCTAGAATTCAAATCAACCTTGGAAGTGTCACAATCCCTAACATGAGCTCTAAGTTCAGCAACCATATCAGTATTATTGATTCCCATGGTGTTTCAGACAGGTCTGGTAGGTTTTAGCCTTTTAGGTCAGTTTAAAAGGGTTCAGGTCAATAAGTCCAGGACCTCAGCTAGATAGAACCAACTTATTTAACCTGACCTTGATATCAATTGATGATGTAGCACAAAGCTCAGATACCAAATTCAACGCAAAACATTAAAGAGAAACCACAGTTAAAAGAAGATCAGAAACCAAAATTTCATATTCTAGAAAAATCTGGACAGGGTGTAAAATGACAAAGATGCCCTTATCAAAATTTTCAATTGCTATGAAATTTTACAAGTGGCTACTTAAGCACATTAGGTCCCACTATTCCAACTTTCAGGATTTTACAAAAATAATTAAAGGAAATATGAATTTTAAAAGGTTGTTGATTTCAAAAAACTATAAACACAATAGAGAGGGAAGAATAAGCAAGAAAGAAAGAGACGGAGAAAAGATAGGGAAGAAAGAGATAGAAAAGGAGAAAAAGAAATAGGAGAATAGAAGAAATAGGACAACCCGCAATGGTAGAGAAGGAAGGGAGCCTTAGAGGAGCTGTCAACTTATGGGGAAGGAGAGGCCTGTTGAAGTATATTAATTAGTGGATCTCCTAACACCTTAAGGTTTTGGGAGAGTTTGTTAATTTATTGTCAACATGGTATCAGAGCGGGTTTGGTCATGAGTTCGAATCCCGACAGAAGTATTTTCCCGGATGTAGTGCTATATGCGGGTGTATGTGTTGTGTGGACCCATGCCTAGCTCCCCAAGTGTGTTCCCAGGAGTAAACAGTGTTCCTCCTAAAGAGGGGTGTTGAAGTATATTAATTTGTGTACCTCCTAACACCTTAAGTTTTTGGGAGAGTTGGTAAAGTTACTATCAACAAAGCCCATGGCCAGCCTGGGATGGGATACTACCCAATCAGACACAATTTTGATTCTAATATTCATTAATTTTACTAAATGAGTTCGGTGCCTTAAAGTAGGCTCACAACCTTTAGAAATTGAAAAGTACACATATTAGAAAGTTGTTAAAATCCTAAACTTGCAACCTAAGACTTACCAAAATCAAAACTTGCTAAAAAAACACTTTCTAAAATCTTAAACTTACTAAAACACTCCCAAATTGTGGCACAAGTCTAACCATACTTAAGATTTTCTAAAACTTGGACTTTCTAACAAAAACTAACTTGCTAAAAATTTTAAACTTTTAAAAGCACTATTCCTGCAACTTTTGATAACCCTTTAGAAACTTGGTCATAACTTTCTTAAATCACCTCAAATTTGCACAATCTTGTTTTCATTAGGAAGGTAACTAAATAACCTCTCTAACAACAGCAAAATCAGACCAAAAAGTCAAGTTTTAACCTTAGAAAAATTGTATTAAAAGTGAGTGGCAGGATTATAACTCAAAGACCTAAAAAAACTAAACTAACCATGGCACTATTGGCCTTATTACAAAATTAACACTTAAACTATCCTACCTACTAGTACAAAACATGGGACTACCCATGATCATCCAATTTCATTTTATTGATTGCATATGCTACCGCATTCCCATATCACTAAAGTTAGTTCATAACAAAGCTCACTAAAGTCAGTGGCTTACCCATTTTGTGATGGAATTATTCAATTACGGCCACAAGTTATTTTAGATTGATAAATAGTAACAAAAAACAACAAGGATGTAGCTGAAGCATTTATCCAATGGGTTAACACATTTCCATAAGATGCTCCGTAGGAGAAACCGAGAAACGGTAAACCATTCAAGAGAAATTTCCACATGCCAATCTTTAGAACAAGGATTTTTTTATTTCTAATAGGAAATTTTATTCATAGGCAAGAAGAATACGTAGTTCAATGGGACGATGAAAACAAGCCAAGAAACCTACAAAACAAAAAACAAAAATGAAAACAAAAAAACAAAACATAGAAAAACAATGACCAATAAAAGCTACAAACTCTCCCTACTACCAATCCCCCTCTACAAGCTTGACAAAAATAGAAACCCATTCACAAAATATATATATATATATATATTATAAAAAAGCTTAAAGGCCATCCAACGGCAAGAACTTCTCTTCAAATTTTCTTTTACTCTGCTCCTTCCACAAGCCCCAAGCGAAGAACGCCAAATGATCTTAAGTCTTTTATCACCATCCAAATATTAGGTCTTTGAAATTATGTGGAAAGGACCAAGATACGTTGAGAAGAGAGAGAGAAGTTTCAAGCCAACATGCAACCAAACAGTGCATAAAAGGTGGTCCGCCAATTTCTCTTCTCATACACACCACACACCTATTTGCCAAGCTCCATCATTTTGATGTTTAAATGAATGAGGATAAGAATTCTATCCAGATAGGTGTTCCATTAAAATAAAAATTAGCTCAAGGGAATCCCTAAAATCTAATCGCTTTTATTA
This sequence comes from Platanus orientalis, assembly GCA_025762735.1. Classification (NCBI taxonomy): domain Eukaryota; kingdom Viridiplantae; phylum Streptophyta; class Magnoliopsida; order Proteales; family Platanaceae; genus Platanus; species Platanus orientalis. The sequence continues at coordinate 7,605 of JAOXJP010199290.1, forward strand.
GAGGCAAAAATAGAATATATTCAAGCAATGCAAAGGGGGGGGGGAGACTAGAATCCCCAAAATCCAAATGAAGATGCATCGTGAGAAAACATATTAGAAGAAGAGATTTCCAAACCATGATAAAATGATTTAGTAGAGAAAGTGCCTTTTATATTATTGTCCCACACCCACTGATGTGGGAGTATTCTATGCAAAGAAGAAGAAATTGGATGACCATGGATAGGCCTCTTTGTCAATTCTAGTAGAGTGGTTTATTTTCTTGTTATTTATTTATTTTAGAAGTGTTAATTAGTGGTAATTTTGTAAGAAGGCCAATAGAACCATGAGTAGTTTAGTTTTTTTGGGGTTTTTAGTTGTAATCCCGTTTTTCTCTTTGAACCCAGTTTTTCTATAGCCAAAACTTGACTTCTTGGTTTGATTTTGGTGTTTTTAGATGGGTTATTCAATTACCTTTTTAATGAGACCAAGATTGCGCAAATCCAATGTGATTTGGGAAAGTTATGACCCAATTACTAAGGGGTGGTCACTAAAAGCCAGAATAGTGTTTTTTTTTTTTTTTAGAAAACTTGGCAAGCAAGTTTAGGATTTTATGAAGTTTTATGAGAATATTTTAGGAGATTATTTGAGATCTTGTGGGGCCCAATAACTTGGCCAACAAGCCAAATGTTGTGCCAACCAAGATTCTTTTTTTTATTTTTTTTTCTTTATAAGTCTTTTTTATTTGGTAAGTTTATTTTGTTAAAAGATCTAGAATCTAGGATTTTATTTTATTTTATTCTCCATGTAATGCCTATATAAAGGCCATATTAGATCAATGAAAAACAGTTGAAGATGATTATTTGAAAAGAAGACATGTGTGTGTTGAAATGGATGTGGTATCCCAAGTTTTCTCTCAACCCCTCACATGAGGTGAGTATTCTATCATCTTTCTCTCTCTTATCTTCTCTCTTCTTCCCTCTCCTTTATCTTTTTTCTATGCTTAATTTCTCTTCTCAAGACATATCCTACATCACCCACCTTTCTCTCTCTCTCTCGGATCCAGCCTATAACCATTTAAACAACTCAATTATCTCCTCATTTCCTTAATTTCCTAGTCCTTTAAGTTTCTTCCCAGCCTAAGGGCCCATGCTCTCCCTCAGAAACATCAAAATTATCAGCAATAGGGGTCGCAACGAGTCGCGCTTTACCTAACATAGCTCAGGCTCATCACATGAAGGCAAAGCTCTGGCTTAGCTTAGGCTTGTGACAAGCCTGAGTTGCCAAACTCAAGCTTGGCTCGGGCTCGGCTCACCGACCAAAACAAAAAAACAAGCCCAATAGCCTAACGGCCCATTAAGGCTTGGCTCAATGTGCTTAAAATGAGGCTCAAGCTTGGTCCATGACGAGCCGAGCTTTAAGTTGAGCCGATTGTTGCCACCCCTAATCTGTAATGGTCCCTTTTCTATTTAAAACCAAGTTGTAAGCATGATGGGATAAGAAATGATATGGTCCTACGCATGGGCAGCGTGAATAATGCATGTGAGTAGAATCTATGCGTGGAGAGTTAGTAGTATGGTTCTTTGGAACTATGATGAGTTGTCATGTAGGTAGTTGCTTTTAAAATTTAGGAATTGGATAGGGGAGTTATGTATATTTGATTACTTGTTTCGGTTGTATTGGTCAAGTAGTTGTTTTCCATTATTGTTTTGTGATGTGGGTAGTTATTACTAAAAATTCTAATGTAAGATCCCACATCGCCTAGCTTGAAAAGGATGTGCTAATATGTAAGCACCCCTCTACTTGGCTTGCCATGTTTTAAAACCGAGGAAGGAGAGTGGCCCCATGTTAGGAAATGCCCAGAACCGGACAATATCAAGCCAGATCGGACCAAGTCATTACAATTGATATCAAAGCTAAAATCAGCTTTGCGGTGTGCACATAGGGACATGTGGCCCTAAGGAGGTGGATTGTAAGATCCCACGTCGCCTAGCTTGAAAAGGATCATGTTCTTACATGTAAGCACCCCTCTACTTGGCTTGACGCGTTTTAAAACCAAGGAGGGAGAGTGGCCCCATGTTGGGGGGCTCAGAACCGGACAATATCAAGCCAGGTCAGGTGGCGTCGTTACATCTGACTTAAATCCTTTCATATAAGTAGATGGAGTTATTGGAAGGGAAGAATTAGATTGTTTAGCTCTAGTTTAAGTAATCCTCATGTGATTTTCAATACGTTGCATGGGGAATGAATAGAATCAGCCAGAAAACAGTGGCTCCTAACTGGGAATGCTATTCTAGTGAAATAGTTGGTAATTTTGTCTACATGAGATAAATTGGTTACTTGTCAGGGAAATCAAAACAAAATTTGTTTTCATAGACCTATATTCTCTCAACTATAAGCCAGTAAAAACCCTAAAAATCAATAACTCACAAAAAAAAACATATCAAACGTAGAAATATCTCAAGGAAAAGTACTCACGGAGCTTATGTAATCAAGCAGCGCCGCGTTAGCTTCTCCGTCCTTTGCTGGTGCATCTATCTGCACACCTAATCCATCATCACTGAAATCTGGTTTGGTGTAAGACCATCAAATCCATAAACTTTGTATTCTTCTTTGAATCAGAAGAGAACGCACAAACAGAGAGAAGGAAGAAGAGGGTAAACCTGTAATCGTGGCAATCTTGGAGCCCGGCTTGGCATGGATGGTTATTGAGACAGAAGATGGTGGAACAAGACGCATACACGAAGGGAAATTTGAACTCGCAGCGGCTGATTGAGAAGAGGCAGCTTCGTTTTTCTTCGCTTTGCTCTTCTTCGCCGGAGCCATCTGCTCGCTTTTCCTTGTTCCTGTTCGACTTGAAGTTCCTCTCAATAAACATCCCCGTCGTAGGCAGACCAAAACAATGGTCTATAAAACTGGACACGTGTCATATTGGGTCCTGTTTTTATGTTAGTTGGCCGATGGGGCTGTTAACGAGAGCGGATCCTTTCTGTGTCATGTCCATGAATGACAGAGCGACAGAGATTTCTGAAGCTCCTCAGGGACTGTTCAAAGAATTCGTTACTGGATCATGGACTGAAAATCCACACAGCTATAATGAAGATGGGTTTTGGATTTGAGATGGTTTTGAACAATGGCCTTATAGATATGTATGGAAAATGTCGTAGAGCAGACATGGCGGGTGTTGTTTTTGATAAAATGCATGAAAGAAATGTTGTCTCGTGGACAGCTCTCATGAGTGGGTACTTAAGACAGGGTGATGCCGAGGCTTCATTATCACTGTTTTGTCAAATGGGGTCTTCGGGTGTTAAACCGAATGAGTTCACTTTCTCAACTAATTTAAAGGTTTGTGGGGTTCTGGGTGTGGCTGAGAATGGAATGCAAATCCATGTTCTCTGTGTTAAAACTGGATTTGAATGGGCCTCGGAAGTGGGTAACTCGATCATCGATATGTACTCGAAATGTGGAAGAATTGAGGAAGCAACCCGGATGTTTGATATTATGCCTGTTAGAAATCTTATTAGTTGGAATTCGATGATTGCTGGATACACCCATGCAGGGTTTGGGAGTAAATCACTGCTTTCGTTCCAGAGAATGCAAGAACAAGGAGAAATTCCTGATGAGTTCACTTATGCAAGTGTATTAAAATCGTGTAGTGGTCTTGGAGCGATTCAGGAGGGGTGCCAAATCCACGCTTCCTTAATTAAAAAAGGGTTTCCAGTTTTGGTTCATACGATTATGGTGAGTGCACTCACTGATTTCTATGTAAAATGTAGGCATTTACCTGAAGCTCGGCAAGTTTTTGATCGGATTGAGCCTAAGAACATTATTTCCTGGACTGCGATGATTGTAGGTTATGCCCAAGAGGGAGATCTACAAGAGGCCATGGGCTTGTTTAGGCAATTCATGAGGACGGGAATTCAAGTTGATGGCTTTGTCCTTTCGTGCATGATGAGTGCCTTTGCTGATTTCGCCCTTGTGGAGCAAGGCAAGCAAATACATTCCTACACTATCAAAGTTCCATCTGGTTCAGACGTTTCAGTAGCCAATTCGGTAGTTGATATGTACCTCAACTGCGGATTGACAGAAGAAGCAGAAAGGCATTTCAATGAAATGCCCGTGAAAAACGTAGTCTCTTGGACAGTGATGATCACTGGATATGGGAAGCATGGTTATGGCAAAGAAGTAATCCGTCTCTTCAAAAAAATGCAGTTAGAGAATATCGAGCCTGATGAGGTGACTTACTTGGCTGTACTCTCTGCCTGTAGCCATTCTGGCCTCATTGAAGAAAGTTATGAGTACTTCTCTAGACTCTGCGAAGACCATTCGATTGAACCCAAAGTAGAACATTACGCTTGCATGGTTGATCTCCTCGGCCGAGCTGGACGTTTGAAAGAAGCTCTGGATCTCATAAAGAACATGCCACTTGAACCGAGTGTGGGAATATGGCAAACATTATTAAGTGCCTGTAAAGTACACAGGCACTTGGAAATGGGTAGAGAAGTAGGAGAAATCCTATTGAGATTGGATGGGGATAACCCAGTAAACTATGTGATGATGTCTAACATTTATAGTGAGGCTGGTGAATGGGGAGAGTGTGAGAAAGTGAGGAAGTTGATGAAGGTGAAGGGGTTGAAGAAAGAGGCTGGGTATAGTTGGATTGAGATCAACAAGATTGTGCACTTCTTCTATGGAGGGGATGACACACACCTGCTTCGCGAGAAAATTCACGATGTATTGAAAGAGATGGAGAGGAGGATGAAAGAAGATATGGGTTATGTATATGAAGTGAGGTTTGCATTGCATGATGTGGACGAGGAGTCAAAGGTGAATAATTTGAGATTTCACAGTGAAAAGTTGGCAATTGGGTTAGGTTTGGTGTGTGGTGGATTGGAGGTTGGAGGGGTGATTAGGGTCTTCAAGAACTTGAGGGTGTGTGGGGATTGTCATGAGTTCATCAAAGGTTTGTCAAAGGTATTGAAGAAGGTGTTTGTGGTGAGAGATGCTAATAGGTTTCACAGATTTGAAGATGGGTTGTGCTCTTGTGGTGATTATTGGTGACTCGGGGATCAATGACCATGGGGTAGTTATATTCTTTTTTATATTTATTTCAACTTGATGCAAATGCATCCCTACCATGTTTTTTATTTATTTTTTATAAGGAAAACCAGAAATTGTTAGCAAAACTTTTTTTTTTCTCAAAGAACACACATTTTAAGGCTTAAATCTTCTAAATTCTAAATTTCATTTAAAACTTTGTTGAAGCATGGCAGGTCACCTTGAATCCTATTGCCCTTTTCTGAAAGGCAAGCCCAATTTGAAACAAAAAGGGCATCTACCACATATTGGCAAGCCTTTAATCATTCTATATTAGTAACTCCATATTATGCACCGTAAACCTTCTCTTGAAATTCAATCGAACAGGTGATTATACAATAACCCAAGATTAAGGATGTAATGACAACTTTGTCAAATGCACAGCTGAAACACTATTTGTTAGATTTTATGAAATGAAAACTCTTCTTTACTTGACCCTGCTTTTCACTTCAAAAGTATATACATTGTATGGCTAGAATTTAACAACTCGAATTCAGTATTTCCTGGAAAGAGTACTCTACAAAAGTTATAAATGTATATAACCTGTGCACACTAGCTATAGCATAATTTATCTATAGCCACAAGGTCCAAAGCCTCATCTTTGACCTGGGTCCAAGCAAACTGCTACAGTGAGATGGGAGAACTAGGTTCAAGTTCATCCTATATTGTAAGCTACATATAACATCTCTTACAAAGTTAAGAAACTCTTGAAACTTCCAAGGGCAATCTAAGTCCCCCATTCAGTGGAAATTATACAATGATTGCAAAACCACAGTTTTGTGTCACGGATGGAATTACCAAAAGTGAAAATTGACTTATTCCATCTGCCCATGACAGCAGAAGAAGATACAGTTAGAGCCGGCCTTCACTACCCAACAAGCACTTCCTCACAAGGCCCCGTCACCAACCACACATAGACAAGCATAGAACGTGTCCCCACCACCAACCAAAGAGAAGTACTATCAATGGGATGGTTCCTGGGCCACTAGTTATAATCACTGTATTGTGTACATTAAAAGTTGGCATAAGGCTTTGTCGAGTTGAGTTGGGATGAGTAGTATAGATTACACCATTACATCGTCAATGCTTGAGAAACTTTTATTTTTTGTTGTGTATGATTGAGATTGAAGACTGCCATATACAAAGATTCTCTAATTCATGAAGTTAACAGTAAATTAATGTGTTTATGTCTAAATTAATGATCTAAATAAATAGTGTTTTTCTTTTTTTGCCAAAAGAAAATTTTATTAAAAAGGGGCAAAAGTTCCCCTTTCAGATACGGAAACCAAACCGCAAACTATAGTTCAATTGTGGTGCATTGTATAGTTGTGGAACGTTGTTCAGTTGTGTGTTTTAGGTCATCTTCAACCTCTGAATCTAACTAGCTCATCCAAAGCTAGAAGGTATCACTTTCATGTTTTTTGAAGATAAACGAGGCCTCCCATCATTGTGCAAGGGATCTTGTCCTAGCTAACTCCAGTATATAATCTAGTTCGGGTAGAACTCTGGTCTCTCTACGGATTTGCGCTCTCCTATATAAACAAATGAAACTTTGTTATTTTCATAAAATCAAAGAGGTCACAGGTTCAATTTATAGAAAAAACAGTAGCATAACGACGTTGTGAAACGGTTTTTTCTCAAACATAGTTCACTAAAAAGATCAAAGTGATTTCTCCTAAGGATCGAGAATATTATATCCTGATATGATGATACTCAATTGAATTAGACGATCTCTCTTGATAGAGAGTGTGGATTCAAAAGAGCATTGGTTTTAAGAACCCACAGATGTGCTCTTTTTAATAAAAATAGCAAAGTTCAAGAACTGCACAAGAAGGAAATAAAGAAAGAGAGATGGAGAGGATGATGTTCACGGCATTGAACAAGTACTCCTTCACCGAAGATGATTTCTAGAAAATCTCACAAGCCACTACTCTCTTTTTCTTTCTTCTTATTGTCATTGAGAAAACCCTCTTTGCTTGTTTATTAAAGCATGCATGCACACACACACATATAGAGAGTATCATGAATGACAACCCTAACCCACTCTCACACGTCATTGTAGAGTGGGTGTGTTAGTCTCCATGCATCCCAAATCTTAGGGCATGCGATTGCTCTAATTCTATTTTTGGAAATAAGGCAATCTCAAGGCCCTTAAATTTTGAAATATTTCAATCATTCCCGCTTATTTTAAGATTTTGAAAACAGATATTATAAGTTTTTAAGAGATGTCAGTGCACAAAAGTAAAGGTGGTGTCAACCTTGAACCTCTAGATAGTGTAAACCAGATATTGTCTTTTAGAGATACAATGGACTATAGCTTAAGTTGATCTAATTGACAAACAACTTGTCACATGCACAGTCCCCATACAAAGTCTTTACTATTTCACACATATTAGCATTTTAAGATATATGTTATATCCCAATATCACAAAGTGCTCTTGAGACAACCTAAATTTCATAGAAAGTGACAAACTTTCACACTTATATAGTTGAACTTTTATCAGTAGCATATACTTGCTCCAACCTAATTCGAGTCTATAAAACTCATTAAGAGAACTCTATTTCTTAACGTTCACCATCTATGGGTAACAAACACATGTGCTATAATAAATACATTATGTAAGAGCAATTCACAAATCATCTATAAGAAACACATTTATAAGATCACCATTGACAGAGATAAATTTTATTAATTAAGTTGTACTTGCAAGTGGGTTATATTTGGTTTGTTTGCCCATTGAACCCAAGATAGTCAGGTTGGTTTTCCATTAAACCTTGGACAATCAAGTTAGGTATCTACCAAGCATGCCTTATAGTCTTAATAGTCACATTCCCTTCGATGTAGGTTTTAACTCCAATTCAGGCCCTTTTATTCTTTAGTTGGCCATCTTAATAGTTTTACACGTTTATGTTAACCTAGATAGTCATCTGTGTATAAACCCCTTAATCATTCATGCATTATCGGTATTAAACAAGATTATTATATTTTGCGTTTTAGATACATCACCTGGAATTCTTAACATTGTAGTCCTTTAGGTATAAAACCTAGATATTTGTTGTCAGTGTCCTTCAGGCTTGCGGAATTAGATTTTACATTTAAGTGTCCTTTAGGTATGTGGGCCTCGGTTTTTGCACGATGGGTGAACCTCTTAGAGAAGTGGTCCATTCATCATGGGCCTAACCCACAATGGTTTGGAGTCGCCACCAGCCTTTTTAAAGATGTGACTGAACATCTATTTTAAGAAAATAAAACTTTTTTTTTTATTTTTTTTTAAATATCAGACTCCACTTCAAACTGGTCGGCTTAGAAGCTTCTGAGCAAGTGGTTCAGTTATGGACCATGGAATGTGTTAGGCACCCTGGTCCATCTGTATATCCGATTACCTACTTTAACCGGTTTAACTCTAGGGTCTAATTTTCATATACGGTGTATGCCAAGGTGAATTTTATTTTAGAAACATGTGTCATGGATGTGCCAGTGATTTGACTTACTAACTAGTGGTGTGTGTGAGCATTGATGTAAATAAAAGATGTAATCTAATAAAAAAAATCTATTTGCATGTTATTTAATAAAATAAACTCTAAAAAAAGGGGTTTAAGATTGCATACCTCTAGTTGCATTCCTCGTAGCAAAATAAAATCAAGGTGGGTTAACAGAGATACATAAAATCAACAATGAGAATCAATTCAAAACCTTATTTTCAATATGGTATGGTATGTATGAGCACATCATTGTTTTTACTTTTTTACTTTTTTTTCTAGTTAAAGAATATGAATAATCTTGTGGAACTCATACGATCAGCACATTTAAAAGGACAACAACATGTGAAGTGTATAACGGAAATGTATCACACATAGCAAGACTGATTTAAAAGATTCTACAAGACATCTTAAATACTAAATCAGAGTTATTCCGTTGGTGTGCAAAATGTTTTGCAAGTTGTTATTAAGTGTGTCAAAGAATACAAGCTTGAAGCCGACCACAGATCGGAAATGAATGGCTCAACTAGGGAGATCAACGGTAAGAAGATAGGTTATAACTAAATGAGAAGTACCATGATCTGCACTTAGCCATTGCTATTGTGGACGGGTAGCCAACAGTTATCATCTAGAAGGGACTATTTCATCTGAGATACATAATATGGTCAGCAACCCAACGTTACAAGACCATTTTATTCCCTTAAGATGAGAACTGTCTAGTCACTCTCTTACAATGTTGCTCCATCCAATCATTACTAATGTGTCTAAGCCTTCATATCAGTTATACAAAAAATACAGATTTTTTGACATTGTACATGAGCTTTTTAGAACCAATATGTATGAGGGAATACAAGGATTGTCTTTTGGAACCGTATGTACAACCACATGGTCCGACCATGTTCTATTCTTTCATGTAGTATCAACCCTAAAACTGTAGGATAGGGTTGTACACTTGGGCCCTTCCCAATAAAACCAACGCATCAATGACTAGCAACATATAGGTGTTTGAGACTAAAGACGGACATTAAAATCAATAAAATAATAAAACAACAATGGAGAAATGTTCATATGGAGGTGGGTGTTTATAATAATCTACAAGGATAATAGGATAAGCATCATATGATCTATCAAAGTGGAACGAATGAAGAAAGATATGATTCAATAATAAAACTATGACATCATGAGTTGCTAAATAAAAAAAAGTGAAAAATAATATATAAGAATCACCGCATATCCAAGAATAATAATAATGGCAATTGGAAACATAAACATATCAAGAGGAGAGCTGTAAATCAATGAGTAACACAATAAAAAAAATACAAAACAAGCCCAAGTCGTTGGGGTAAACTTTAAGCTTGATCAAACTTTTGTGGAGCAAAATCTATTGATGAAGGAAGGATCACATAACAAAAACTTAGGCATGGTGGCAAACAAACCGTTTGTTTCACCAATCATGAAGATGTTGAGATGTGGCTATAGCTAGAAAAGAGATAGAACTACATAATGCAGTTATATACAATAAAATCTATTTCAGAGATCAAGAAGAAAAATACACACACACACACATAAAATAACCAAAAGAAAAAGGATGGTATAAGTTCAAGAGTAGAGACTTGAAAACACGTAAGCTAATACGGTGGTGGTGATAGCTCAAAAGTAATATGTTGTGTGCTCTCGTGTCTATTATAGAAATAAAAATAACTCTAGCTACAAAGAATGGCATTTTCCATAATCAAATCAACATGTGAATGACATTAACAATAGTTTGTAAAAAAAAAAAGATGAACTACATGTGCATTATTTTTACAGGTTGAAGTCTACCATAATAACAGCGTGAGTTACATGTAAAGATTGAATCAAGTTAAAATATTGAATAATGAAAAGTGAGGAGGAATGCACCTCCTATGTTGTACAAACTTGATGATGGTCACCTTGACTTAGGCAGCACCATCTTCTACACAAAGAAATAGAAAGGGGGAGTGCTAAAACAAGGGTAAAGGAGAGGTGTAGTCATCAGCGAGAAAGAGAATGAATGGGCTCTTCTTGTATGTACCTTTAGAGAGAGAAAGAGGAATAAATTATATATAGAGAGAGAGAGAACATGGTGGGACTATTGGATGGGTGAGAGCTTCAAGGTGGGAGAGTGAAGGGAGTTTTGGCCGTCAGTTAGAGAGGGAGAGAGGTGCAAGAGAAAGGGGGTTTTGGCCATGAGAGAGAGAGTGATTCTTAGGGTTTTTTCAGCACTGGATGAGAGGGATCTTTGGACATTTTGGTTGTTAAAGAGAGAGAGAGAAAAGGTTCTTTTAGGGGTCTAACCCATGAGACTAAAGAAAATAGTAGGTCTTATTGATAGATTTTTGGGGTGTAGAGATATTTAGGTAAGATTTTTATTTGATTTCATTTTATTAGATTTTATGTTATTAGATTTTATTTAAATTTATTTGATTTGATTGAAATTATTTGATTTTTGAATTATTTATTTATTTGATTGGGTTTGATTTGGTGTGATTAGTTTTTTTAGAATTTGTTAGAATATTTGATTTAGGTTAGTTATGAAAGATGGAATTAGCATGACCTATTTTAGCTAGATTTTTTTTTATTAAAGTTGGTAATATTTTTAAGGATCTTATTAGCTCATTTTAGTTAAATTTGTATTAAGAAAGATTTATTGGATCTAATATGTTATACTCTATTAGGAAATACTTAATTAGGTTATATTTGTTAAAGATTTAGAATATTTTTTTATTCACTATAATTTATTTAAATTGAATTATTTCATGGACGAAATTGCATCATTTGTCATGGAATGGAGTTGATTTGGTGTTTCGTAGCGCATCGTAGTTTGGTAAACTCCTTTGGAATTTCATTGATTTAGATCTATCTGATTTAATCGGATCCACTCCCTTAGCTAAATTGATGGCTCTGGTCATCATGGTGACATCTGATTTTCAATCTGAAACTTTAAAATGATTGATCGAATTGTCATGATTTGATGCAATGTGATGGAGGATTTTGGAATGGGCTTTGAAAGTCTTGATCGGTACCTTAAGGTTTTGAAGCATGCCCAAACCATCTACAGAGTCTAATTGATCATCCAAATGTGTATTTTACTTAGATTTTAAATGATTCCAAATCAAAGGCTAATATTCATTGAAACTCGATTTGTCAAACTTTAACAACCAAACCCTCTAGTCTAAGGTTTTGGGATGTTCTTAACGCATCTATGATGTTAGATTGATCTTTCAAAATATATGTTGATCGAATTTTGAAAGATTCCCAATTGAGGTTAATACTCACTGAAACCTGATATGACAGATTTTGATGATTAAATACTCTATTTTTAGGTTTTGGATCGTTCCAGATGGGCCTGTGACATCTGATTGGTCGTTTTATGCTTGTATAATAAGATTCAGTGGTCCACCTTTGATGGGATAAAATCGTAGTTTGCTAGGTAGACCTGACCAAACTTAGGACAACAATTTAGAAAACTACAAGATTGGAAAAGAAAACTAGAAAGATAAAGAAAATGAGTCCTGTAAAGATCTTAGGGAGAAATCCTGGATTTAAAGTGTCAAATTAGAAAATAACATAAATGGCCAGAGAATGGAAGTTTGTCTAATCACCTTAGTTTCCGAGAATACTTAAGGATCATTCTAAAGAACCGGTGCGACCCCTTGAAAGAAACCTCTAGTCCTTGAGCCAAAATTAAGTGCTGACAAGGTACATTGATTTATATTACTTTCCACATGTTTTAGATGTTCATGTTCGAAATTCTTCACAAAATTGTTCTTCAGGTATTTATCATAAAAAGCTCATCACGTGTTTCATATATGACACTTGTTGTGTTAGACAATGCCCTTCCTCATGCATTACCTGCTCGGATCATCTCAAGAGGTTATAGCCTTAAAGGCCTTCTCAGATTCAGTGTATTCACTGGTTTGATTCACAATCACTATTGTTGCTATCACCTCCATGAAAGAATCTCATGCTCTGATTCTAGTGACTTGACTACAACTTATGTTTTTTCTGGATTTCATGGAGCTTTATCTCCTATCCTAGTAGAGTTGAATACAAAAAGTATCTTTGATTGGTCTCGGATACCAGCAAATCCATGTTTGATGGATTTCATAATTCATAGTATATGTGTATATTGAACAACCATAGATTTGGAAATTTAATGCTTTCTACATGTTTTCCTAGTGCATTGTCTTAGTAGTCCTTTTTCATGCCAGTCACAAGTCTAACGTTTGTCATAAAATGCTTAATCAGAGACTTAAGCAGAGACTCTTGTGTCATTAGTTGATAGTTGGTATTCACTTATGGTTAGTTTATATCTAATTTAGTTTTTGACTTCAACTCATGGGTGGTGTAACGTTGTCATCAGCCTATAGCTGGTATACATTGGAATAATTGTCAAAGCATGTTAACCACACCATACTTATTGAGAGTTTTCACATTATAGACTTAAATTATTATTGTAGTTCCGTTCTTTCTTTGTTGACATGTTGACTATTGGGATTATTTTGGCAATTTTCAGTGTCTTTCAAATCACTCATTGACAGAGGAAACCCTACTATGAATTGCACCGCATTCATCTCATTGTTAGTCTTATAGTGAACACACATATCCAATCAATGAATTTAAGTCCATTGCTAGTGAGGCTTCCATGCAATTCACCATGCCAGGTTAGGATGTCACATTGATCTTCATGACGATATTATTAATTTCACACTTCTTATATCATTGGCATGATATGCTTTCAGTCTGTTGCATGTGGATTTTGCTCATTGTTATCCTTTTAGGAGAGCATTTCACATTCACTTGACTTGAAATCAAGACATTTCATGCCTCTAGGCCATCACCATTCAAATGGTGGTCAACAACAAACAAGACACAAGTAACAAATGCAAGCTCTTAACAAGTTGTACCAATTGAGCATACCGAGAACACGCTTCTCATTTACTCCATTTTGATTGAGTTTCATATGAACACTTATTTTCATTCATTTGATTTATTCTTAACGAAGATCCCTAACACTTGGCTCATCAAGTGCAACTTATCATCTATTGTATACATTCAAAGGATTATATAAGTGGTTGTTTGGCATGTATATGGATCTTCTTTTGCCAGACAATTTGAATTGTTGTAATCAATTTTAATTTTTTTAAATGTCTTGGCATTCTTTCAAGGTTTATCTTCAATATAACCCCGGGCACCCTTGAATTATTGGATACAGACACATTTACATATACAATTTCTAAGATTCTGATAAATGAAATTCATCTTGCATGGGCTTGGTCTCCTTGTGAAGGGTAGTTATGTGCATATTTTAATTTATACTTTTTTACATCCTATGGTATTAGAATTACACAATTCGTTCCAGGAATACCATGTAGGTTTATCCTAGAGGAGGTGAGTAGGATTTATAAATTTCTATGCCCCTTTTTCGATTGTTGGGGTTGATTTTAATTCAAATTTAATATTATTAAAATTAGCCCAAGTGTGTGTGTACTACAAAGTTTCTACTTAAGTGTTTTATCAAATGAGTGATATGCAAGAGTAGCAATAAGCATAAGTAAAGAGACAAGTAATCACATACTTAATCCACACAAGAAATTTATAGTGGTTCGGCACGATGACGTACCTCCACTCTTCTAAAGCTCACTTCCGAGTTTAGGTATATTTCATTTAGATTGCTTAATACAACCTAGGTTAAAAACATACAAAACCTATCTATTTACACAAAATAAGCTAAGCAACACACTCGGTGTCTTCGGCGAGTTTGGTCAACATCCTGTGTCTCTAGCGGAAGCAAAGCAATATGAGAATGAATGCAAGAAGATAGCAAATATTACCACCAGTTGGTTGATATTGCTGTTCTTACCAATGTGGGAGTGCTCCTTATTGAGTTGGTTTGCCTTAGTACATCCACACAACTTCAAGTTTTGGCTCTAGAACTCCTCGAGCTTAGCCAACCAAAAAAGGGTTTCCCCTAGGGATAACCCAAACACACCTCTCAGTGAGATACTAGCTAAGTAGAGTTGAGAGGAAAGCATGAGAGAGATTCTTGAGGGACTATCAAACTTTGAGCATAAGTAATTAAGGAAAAAAACATTTTTCACTCTTCGAGGCTCACTTTATCAAAGAAAATAACCCTCTCTTGAATGCTTGAAGTGTTGCCCTTAAGATGACAGTTTTATTCTTATAGGGAATGAAAAACACTCACAATCCTTGGATTGAAATATTTTAAAATGGGTAAAAAGATAATGGCTCTTAATTTAAAAACATAGTTTTTAATTTTAAGTTTCCTTCCACACGTGATTGGTCATAAGGCCTTTTTGATGAGACCTGTCAAACTCAGGGGTCAGACAGCGTGAGGCCTCGAGCTTAAGTCACATGACCCAGTCGTGACCGGTCATGGAGTTTGTGATTGGTCACGCTGGGTCAGGACCCAAGAAGCGTGATTGATCACAAAGAAGGGGCCCAGTTCTCAGGTCTCTAATTTGGAGCCCTTTCTCTAGGCATGACCGGTCAAGAACAGAAAATCCAGATTTTTCTATTCATGCTCTGTTTAGGGCAAGCAACCACCTTGGTCCTTTTGGGGGGTTATCCTCCATGTGTTAATACCCATCTAGGTTCATACTACATGACCTTAGTGATGTTGCATGCATGCCTTTTCCTGGATTTTTTAGAATCTTCACTTGGGCATCTCACCCGGGCACTTGGCCAATGGCCATACACATGCTAAAGCCTTTTTGGGGCTTATTCATGTTTCCTAAAATGCTTATATGAATGCATGCATTATACTTTGTTTAGGATGAGGCATTAGGAGCCCGGCTTAATGTCCTGATCTGCTTGTCTTTGGTCATCGCTAATGTTCATGATGTGGCATTGATCCTTGATACATTTGGGACACTTACAATACATACAATTGTGTTTAACCATGAGATTGACAAACTCATACCCATGACTTAACACAAGAGATCAAAGTGATTTCTCTCGAGGAGAAAACAAGTCTCAAGAGAATGATAGTTAGTTGAATCAGACGATCTCTTTCGATAGAGAACGCAGATTCAAAATAACCTTAGTTTCAAGAACTCATGGCTGTGCTTTTCTCAAGGAAGAGAATCGGGTTCAAGAACCACACACACACACACACACACACACACACACATATATATATATATATATATATATATATATATATATATATATAGAGAGAGAGAGAGAGAGAGAGAGCTTATTATCGTATAAACTTAACCATTTAATATACTCTCACATGATTTATATAGATATAAGTGTTTATAATGGTTCGGCCATTTTAACCTATTTGTCTTTAGTTTTTAGAGCAGGTTAGGCTCATGGTCTATTGAGTTTTGACATTAGGATATGAAACAGTAACATTGAGTTTGGTGACCCAAGCTATATTACACAATCATTAATGTCTATCTTTATCAGTCATTTTTCAGTTTCCATCTTTCAGAGTCTCATAGCTTTCAACTTAGCTCTAATCGAAAGGCATCTCCTAATAAAGGATTTTAGACAATTGGGGTTCTCCATAACCTCCTCCACCCATCCGCGGAAGGTTTCAATATCCTGTAGCTTGTTGACACCCCTACCAATTAATGCACAAGCAAGATAAAGGGTGTTTGGGGTTTATACATTGGCATTAAAGGATGGTGTTATAATAAATATTAGTAGGTTGGTACTTTGTGTATATAACTATATATCAAAAGAGAGCTTAAAACATCTCCAGGCTGAATGGTCCAATGGAGAGTTATCATACCAAAACCAATCAATGCATGACATGATATCTGACAAAGGGTTTCTTGGTAAAACACAAATGAGTCAAATGAGAGTTTTTTTGTATATTTATCAAAGTACCCTTTTTCAGGAACTATATCATGTGCCAGGTAATTACTAGAATGATGCCTCTTCATTAAGACTGGAGATAGTTGGAACCCATCAAAACACCCTTTGTCAGGTTACCTATGCTGGATTTGTGCTAATATTGTATCTCTCCGGTCAAAGTGAAGAGGATTCTAACTCGATGTATGGTGCTTATAGACTCTGATCAGCAAGGCAGTCTCGACTCAGAAACTCAGCTTATCATGTGTTGAGTTTGACTGTTTGAAGCTCATAAAGCTGAGCCAAAGCCTCCAATTAAACTTTTTTAGTTAAGTGAACTTTAGCTGAGCCACACTAGTTCAGATCGCTAAAAGCTCTGCTCGTTAAGGATCTTAGTATGTATTTTGTTTTGTGGCAAGTGATGGGACAAGCTTGAGCTGAACTCATCTTAATTTTAACGAGCTGAGCCTGGGCTGGGATCCTAAACCTTGTATGAGAAGCCTGTGCTGAGGTGGACAAGGCACAAGTCATTGACAACCGTACTGATCATATAGTCAAGACCCAAAGCGAATTTCCTACAATAAAAAAGCATGTAGCAGTCTTCTTGTGCCAGGCGTTGGTGACATGTAGTGGAGAAAAAGCAAATCATCACATCTTGCACTTAATGCTGGGTGTTTTTTTCAATTTTTTTTCCTATGTGTCACCCAGCACCTGGTGCTAGAGGGTTGTTGCACATTTTTTTGACATAGGAAATCCGCTTTGGTCAAGACCATGACACAAATCTTAGCATTTACATAGTGAAATCCTTACTTATCTTGAAGTAAGAAATTGGACTGGACTGACCTGAAGCCTAGTTTGTTTGGGTCAAAATTTGGGTGGTGTGGGTTAATATAACTTCAGATTAAGCTGAATTTGAGCCTAAGTTAAGGTTTTGGGCTTTTGGTCAGATTTTTTTTCCGGAAAGGATCTGCTACACATAAGTTCCTCGTGTCCCCATAACATTGGCTGACACATAATGATTTTTTGAATTTGGTACCTCTTTTAAATAAGGAGCAAATTTTAATTATTTTTTGATAAATAGAGCAAATGTTCATTTGAACACTTTTTATTATGGTTTTAACCCTAGAAACCCCATTTTATGGGTACCAATTTTTTCACTTGAAAACTGTTTTACCGTTTTAACCCTATACAACACTAGGCGATATCCTCTGCGCCGCCCCCCTCTCTGCGATGCTGGGGAGCAGAAACAGAGGGGGGGAATCAATTCATTTTTTGGGGGGTGAAGTGACAACTCCAAAAGTGAATTGATTCCCTCCTCTGCCTTGGCCCTCATATGTCGCAGAGGATATTGGCCACACATCTCACCTTAAATTGAGGAGAAAGGATGTTCTGTCCATAAACTATGGGCCCACACCCCCCGTGAGGGGATGAAGGTACAATCTTGGACAGAACGTGCACCCATGATCAGTTGAAGCTGTATCATCTATGACAGCTCGTGGTGAGCCGAGATACAGCCCTTTGTGTCTCGACTCAACACAAGACATCACAGAGGATACGAGTCTTGATCAACTTTAAAAGTATGGATATTTTGTCATTTAACATGGGATTTTTGTCTTTTTTGTGATCTTTTTGGTCATGCTACAGAATGTTACAGAAAATTTTTCTGTTTTGGTATAGTACTTTGGCTTTTGGCTCCGCCGGAACTACAGTATATATGTTAATTTATAATTACATAATAAATATATTATTTTAATAAGCAGCCCACAGTTTTTTAAATTCGGGCCAGCAGTCAAAAATTCAAATTGAAGCCCATTTTCGGCCGGACTTGGAGCCCTAGAGCTTCTTTTTTTGCTACGGTGGTTATCCGTTAAAAACGCCAAACAAGTTCTTTCCTTTCTCAACCCCGAAAAGAATAGAAACGCCAAAACAAAGCCTGCAAGTGAAGATTCCGCGAAATTCCTTTCTTCTGTCTTCCAATCAAAGCAATCCCGTCTTCTTCTTAATCTTTAATTATTATTTATTATCTTCACCTAATCTGACAATGGCGGTGACTTAGAGAGAGAGAGAGATAGGCTCACAGGTCAACGTATCTTACTGTACTTAAGCCTGTAGTGGAGGAAACCCTAAGAAATCTTCGTCAGTTGATTACTGTATCGAAACGCTTTTTAATTCGAACATGGTGTGAAGATATCCAAGTGTTTGTATATGATCTGACCTTTCATTCGTTCCTGGATTTGCAGGAATCAAGTAGAGTAGTTTTTTTCTGAGGGGAAAGATCGGATTCTTCTTGCAAGATCTGAGCTGTTAAGTTTAATTTTGTATTTTATTTTCCTTTTATAGGATTTGAAGAATTGATTTGATTTGGGGAAAGAAAAAAAAAGTGTCGGTTCTTCTAATATTTACTGTTGTTAATGTGTGATAACTTCTGAATTTATACGAAGATTGAAGCTGCAGTTTTGGTTCTGGAGCTGAAGATGATGCAGTGAGGAAATAATGGAGAAAGTAACGGATCGTGAAATACAAGATCGGGAAGGAAGCAGCGAGAATTCGTCGAGTCTGGTTGATCCAGTTGCATCTGAGGCTGTACTTGTGATAAGATCTGCGGAGGCGGAAAGTGTTATTGGTGAAAATGGAGTTTCGAAATCTGAGGTCAAGGTGTTGGAGACGAGTAAGGTATCTGCAGAAGAACGGAAAGTTAGTATTCCTGAACAAGAGAGACAAACTTGTGTCATTGATGTAAAATGCAGCGGTGGAGCAGTGAGTAGCGAAAGCTGTGATGGGGAGAAGGTTTGCAGGATCTGTCATTTAAATTCTGATCCTCCTTCAGACGTTTCGGATCTGATCCAGCTTGGTTGTGGATGTAAAGACGACCTCGGCATTGCACATCCTCACTGTGCCGAGGCCTGGTTTAAGTTGAAAGGCAACAGGTAAATATTTCTCTGTTTTTTTGGAGTACTGATTCTTTATATACATCCTGGCTTGTGTGGGACATGGTGAATTTATAGTTTTTTTTTTATAATAAAGAGAATATTATTGAAGGATAAATTGCATGTGGGATTCTGATCTTGGCTTTGTCATTATATACTGAATTTAGTTTGGATGCCTTTCATTAGATCAATGAAGTTTGCTTTTAATCTCAACTCTGAATTATTGTTCCTTTAAACTTGTCTCTTTCCATTTGATAACAGAACTGTTCAATTTGGTACATACTTCACAAAGATTCATTTAGATTCCTGACAACTACAAGGGACGAACAGGCACTTTCATGAATAATTGGAAGAAAATCCCATTGACCTCAATCACTTAAAAAAATAAAAAGTTCTTGATCTTAAAGTTTAACATAACTGTACTACTATTCTCTTACCAAAATTCCTCGTATTTGTATCAACAGAACTTAAGTACTGGTTCTTATTTGAAAGGCCCGATAACATTGTACAATATAAATGTTGTGACTGCTTCTACTACTGTTGGATTGCAAGATTTAAAGAGGTTCCTAGACATGCAACACATTGCCTTGAGAATAAGAGGAAATTACTTTTTCTATTATGGTAGTTAACCCTTGTTTCTGTACCATTTATGTCAATGTTAAGGCTGATATGGTCAGAGCTTTGTCATTATGAAACATGGTTTTGCCCTTGATGTTATGGTAAAGTGTGGGTTGTAGTTTTAATGTATGCAGTATTTTATAGTTTTTGCTAGGTTTCGAACCCACACTCCAGTCAGTTATGCTAGGACATCGGCATTTGGGGCAGGTGTAGTTTAGCATGTGTTAGGATTCTTGGCCACTACAAAATAATTACTCTCGATTTCCACTTTCAAGCTCCAAATCTCGTAGAGCATTTAGCTGTAATCTTCTAGATATTAACTAACATATCATATGAACATGAGAACTAAGATCAATTCTCCATTCCAGGTCATGCTACTGTGTCTTGTATTATGAACTGAGCAGCTTCAGCTGAGTTGTTTGCTGTTGTAAAGGCCACTGCATGTATTTTTCCCCATTTATTTAATTATGTTGGTGTATGTGAGACATCTACAGATTTAGTGTTTTTGGAGCTTGATGAACTCTGGAAGTACAATATTATGTGTCATTTCCTGTTTCTTTTTTAGAGAATTATCAGAAGAAGAAGGATATCATATTGAAGTCAAGTGTGATTGTTGAGGAAGGTTTGAAGAGAACTACAAGAACTGGGAAAATATAGAAGAAGGGCTGTTTAACTGGCTAGGACATCTGCTCAACTCAACTCAACTCAAAAAAAGCCTTATCCCAGCTACTTGGGGTTGGCTATCTGAATCCTGTTCTGCCATTCCACTCTAAGTCCATATCTGCCATTAAATCACAAGCATTTATGCCTTTCCTCACTACTTCCACCCAAGTCAATTTTGGCCTCTTCTTGTCCTTAAATGTCTTCAAATTGCACCATCTCACTCCTCACTGGTGCATTCATTGATCTTCTTTGCATATGACCTCACCATCTCATTTGATTTTCCCCCATCTTATCACATGTTGGTGCTACCTCTGATCTCCCATAAATGCACTCATTTTTTATTCTATACTTTCTAGTTTTGCCACTCTTCCATCTCAACCTCCTCATCTCATCTGCAATCATTTTGTGTACATGTAGTTTCTTGGTTGCTCCAACATTCTGCTCCATACAGCATGGCTGATCTTTTGCTGTCTTGTAAAAAAAATTTCCCTTCAATTAATGGTACTCATCTAGCGCACAACATTCTAGAAGCATCTCCCCTCCTCATTCACCCTGCTATAATTCTATGAGCAACATCCTCTTCCATTCCTCTTCCATCTCTCCGTATGAATGATTGAACTGATGAAAATGGTCACTCCAAAGTATCTCTTGGTCATCATTCATGACCACTTCTTCACTTTTACTTTTAATTTTATGAAAAATTGCATTCCATAGGCTATTTTAGTTTGGCATATCTTAAAATGTTTTAATTCTAGAACATCCCTCCATAGTTCTAACCTGCCATTTATCCCCTCTCTGTCTTGTGAACCGAGATAATATCATGGGAAAACAGAATACAGATGGAATATCCTCATGTATATGCCTAATCAACTCAGCCATAACTAAGGCAAAGAAATACAAGCTTAATGCAGAGCCTTGGTGTAAACCTATTGTGATCGCAAATACGCTTGTTTCTTTCCCAATTGTCCTAACAATTACTAAGTAAATAAAGACAGTGTTGATCTCCCTAGCATAGACCCAAAACTGATTTTCTAGAATTCTATTTCCTGTCTAAGCCTATGTTTAATCACTCTCTTCAAAATTTTCTTGTATGGCTAATAAACTTGATCTCATGACAATTTTTATAACTTTGAATACCCTCCTTGTTCTTGTCAATAGGCACCATATGCTTATCCACCATTTTTTTTAGTTTAAATGGTTTTGTTTAACAGCTTAGTTAACGAAGGTAAGCCATCATATCCCATGCATTCCTGTATGTATTAGGTAAACATTTATATGAAATAGTTGAGCTTCGCACAATCAACATAGTGTAGTTGTGATATTGTGGAAAAATTATGCTGTGTTGGTAGAGTCGGGAGTAATGATAATCAACAAGCTGGTTACTGTCACAATGATTGTTTCATGAATTAGTCTTCACATAGTATGGTTGAAGGTGAATCCACAACAGATCTCCTTACATCTCATTGGGTCTGATGCAGTCTTGCATGTTCCAAGTTTTTTGACAATGGTGTGCATATCAACTTTAAAAAATTGAATTATTTAGTAAAGAATATCCTTTTTTTCCTCTCTCTCTAGGCTTTGAGCTGGCAGTGAGTTTTTTGCACCTAGAGCAATGATGAGGCAGGTCCAGAGTGTCCATCTTATGGGGCACCCTCTTGATTTACCACATGTACTGTTCTTTTATCCACGTCAGCCCCATGGTGCACTGCATGTTTCTTTGAATAACAGCCCTTGAATATTCCTGAGTTTTTCTTGAATAAACAATGCTTTGAAAAGTGGGTTCTTTTTGCCACATGGTGGATGCTATTGGATTGAAACTTGCTATATGGAAGGGGACGATATGGGGAACATCTGAACCCTTTTCTGGGCTTCCAACTCAGCTGGCATGTGTCAAATCATGTCACAGGAGCAACCCTTGCCCATATATAGATGTGACTAATATTTCCTTTGTTGACCTTTTTATTTCCGTATCTTGAGGTTTACTTGTAATTTTATCTTTAGGCAGGAACTTAATTTGAGTTCTGAGTTCTCCATAAGCTGATGGTGCTATCAGGCCTCATGCAGTAGCTCTCTTTCAGTTTAGCTATTTGTATAGTTGAATTCATTAAGCGGTTATTACTACAAAACTTGTATGGGGACTACCATCTGTTTCTAAAGTGTAGTTTCAATAATTTTGCATTTGGAGTTTCTTAATTTCTTTTGTGTAAATGATGGTGTACTTCGTCTTTCAAACCTTTGCATTTTCTTTTGAACTATCAGATCTAATTAAGAAGGGTACGGATCAATGTATATACACTGGAAAAAAATTAGGTGAGAACGAATCTCGTGAGAACTGTGAAAACGGCATCAGGGTGCGGATACATCAGCTCTGAAAAGTGATAAATGCCCCCCCAAAAAGTGTAAATCACTTTTTGGTACTGATGCGTCAGCCCCTCAGGTGCCGTTTTCACAGTTCTCACGAGATTCATTTGCACATAATCCAAGCCCATATACACTTGCTCGTAATTTTTTTGTGATTAATACAATTTTATAATCTTATATATTTCAGATGCCATTTTTTTCTTGCGAATTTATATGAGCTTCTTTTCTGTATAATGAGAGCAAAAGGCATCATTTGTTATGAATATCTTTGGCTGTTAGAATGTGATTATTCATTAATGGCATCAATAAAAGACTTTTCAAATGATAAGCAAAACTTAGGATCAGGAAATCTACTATCTATTATATGTTAGGCACAGCAATAATCAAAGCTGAACAAATGCACTTTTTTTTCTTTTTTTCTTTTTTTCTTTTTTTGAGAGAGAGGCTTTGTAAATGCACTCCATCTGTAGCTATAATATGGTTCACATTGCTAAAAGTAATGTTTTCCGAATAATAAAGAAAAACCTGTTTCTAGTCTTAGCCAGATTCATGCGCTTTGATTACATTTGATGTATTCTGCTTTCAGTATCCTCCTGCTCCTATCTTAAATAATAATTAGCCACAACATATGGTCCTAGTTCATTACCTAATTTACAAGGTATTGCAGCTAATGCCAGTACCTACATATTCCATGTAAGGAGGAAGCTCTCTTCTCTCCAGTTTACATTATTTATTTCAATGAGAAATTATGAGTAAATTTGTTCACTTTCACCAAGCAATCCTGTTAGAATGTGTCTAGAATTTAGTAACAAAATAAGACCCTAAGAATTTTCATTAAATTTGAAGTAGGTGTTCTGCCTGTTGTCATAGTTCAATTATATATAATTTTATTTATTTATTTATTAACAACATTCAAAAGTTTTATCTTTCTGAAACTTTCCATGCTAATCCTCTTCATCACTTTGATGTGGTACTGTAAATCTTTGAGTCAGTTTTGAGGATAGAACACTTGGGCTCTCCATGGTGCCATTTATTTTAGCCATGTTATTTGGTTTGGAAGCTCTAGACAGATTGGAATGTTGGAATAGGATTTGTGGTATGAAGCCCAAATAGTGGGGAGAAGGCAATGTGAATGAAGATTATGGTGACAATGATGAAGTGGGAAAGAGATATAGCATTCTTATGGAACAGTAAAATGTAATTTGTGAATATATACACTAAAATGATTCCTAAAACGGTTGGTTTGAAGTCTCAATAAGGAAATGACAAGTGTCAAAGCTGAATTGTAGCACCTGATAACCTTAGAATGCTGATCTCTATCCATGGAAGTTTGGCTCTCATAAGAAATATAAAATGCCAACTATGTTTCTAGGTATCGCAACAAGTTCCTCATCATACATGTACTTTATTTCCTTTTTTCTTTATACTTGACCTATATATATCCGGAGGCAATGCTGATGAAGATTATGGTGACAATGATGAAGTGGGATACAGATATAGCATTCTTATTGAGCATTAAAATGTAATTTGTGAATATATACACTAAAATGATTCCTAAAGCGGTATCTCAATAAGATAGTGGCAATTGTCGAAGCTGAGTTGTAGCACATGATAACCTAAAAATGCTGATCTATATCCATGGAAGTTTGGCTCTTATAAGAAATATAAAATGCCATCTATGTTTCTAGGTATCACAACAAGTAACTCATCATACATGTACTTTTCTTTTTCTTTATACTTGACCTATATATATCCAGAGTATTGGTCAACTAAAAGGAGAAGATATAACTGTCCTTAAATTAGTCCTCTCTGTTAGTTTAAGTTCATTAGTTTCTTTCAATTACTGTTTTATGCCATACAATGTATTCTCTTTTTCTTTTATCTGTGTATAACTATTACATAGATATATGTGAAAGGGAGACAGCCGTTAAATAATATGAAATGTAAAATTGGTGAGAAGATGTTTGTATTGCAAATCCACAACATCAGGGTTTCAGACTTTACAAGTAGTTTCACAAGCTTCTAACTCATTTATGGAAGTTTTAAATCTTAATGGAAACCAAACTTTTTCTTACTGGAGCTCAGTCGAACAGGGGTTCTCCTGGAATTTCAAGGCTAACAAGAACTGAGATTTAGAGTTTATATGAATATGTTCTTGATTTTGATTCTGCAGATGTTGCGAAATTTGTGGTGAGGCTGCAATAAATATCACAGGTGTGGGGGACCGCGGATTCATTGAGGAATGGAACGAAAGGAGATTGACCAGCAGTACCCACTCCTCAGGTAGGGAGAGAGGATTCTGGCGTGGACAGCCATTTTGTAACTTCCTGATGGCATGCCTGGTAATAGCTTTCATACTCCCATGGCTTTTCCGTGTAAATATGTTTTAACAGGAATATAAATAAGAGTCGTGCTCTTGGCACACATCATTGTGCATGTCTGCATGTGTCTATTATCCAGATCAAGCTTCTTCTTCTTCTTCTTCTTCTTCTTCTTCTTCTTCTTAAGAGTTGGGTCCATGCATCCTGATTCCCAAGCCCTAAGAGTTGGAAGTTTGGATCACCTGAACCAATAGAACCCACAAGAACAGATGGGATGATTAAGCATGAAGTTTGCAGTATGATTA
This sequence comes from Platanus orientalis, assembly GCA_025762735.1. Taxonomy (NCBI): domain Eukaryota; kingdom Viridiplantae; phylum Streptophyta; class Magnoliopsida; order Proteales; family Platanaceae; genus Platanus; species Platanus orientalis. The sequence continues at coordinate 33,201 of JAOXJP010199290.1, forward strand.
CAGCAGGGCTGCAATGAGTATGGCCAATAATGTTTATGAGATTTTATTTAGATGTTCACATATATTTATATGACAGACATGATAGAGATAAATTGGTTAAATACACGATACCAGAACTAGTATTTTTCATTCTTAATTTTTTTTTTTTTGGGGAACTACTTTATTGTATCATTGGTCGTTTGCTAGAGAGTCTCCGTTTGTGATAGCAAATCCGACCTTCTCTTGGATTTATTGAAATATTTGTTTACCAATCATCTTCTGGTTGTTCTTTGGGCCTAGGGGCGATTTGATCATTTAAAAAGGTCATTATGTTGCACAGTCACTCACTGGAATATAATTGGCATTATAATTCCGAGGGAAAGTAATGATTTAGCAGATAGAATATCGTTCTTTGACCTGCTTGGTCCTTTGCTCCACCAAACTAAAGGTTACAAATGAAACTTCTTTTTTTGGAAAAATGATATAAGCAAATAACCCTACATTGGGTTCTCTTGGAATGATATCATTTCATGTTGGTTTGTCACAGTACCTGAGTGCTTATGAGCCCCAACTAAAATGGATGGATTTACATTCCTCACCAAAATATGAATGAACATAAATTATGTAATTTTGTAAGAAACCTAAGATGATTAATTTTAGTAAACAATTCAATATGAATCTAAACTGGTTCATTTTGAACCATCACCCATTGGCTTTAAATGCCAAGGGAATTTAAAATGAAATGATTTCATTACAAGTAGTCACCAAACATGGCCTAAATAGATGATCTGATTTGGAGGTGCCGGACATGAGGAAGTTTAAGATATGGCCAGAGCCAAGGTAAGAGATCTGCTAAAGAATGAATGCATTTATTTTTAACCCATTTCCAATTTCTTTGTGATCAAATGATCTGCAGTTAGTTACGATCTAATCATTGTAACAAAATACATTTTTTTTTAGGTATATTGGCCCTGTTTGGGAACCATTCTCTGAGTCTCTTCCAAAATTTAGAAAATGGATTCTAGAGATTTTTCATTTTTTGGAGCTATTCCTTAGCAAGATGAACGTTTGGTAACATTTAGTCTAGAATCCATTTTTTATATATTCCAAAGCAGGATGTTTGGCAGCGACATGTAGAAAATCCTTTTTTTTTTTCAGATTGACACAAAGATTTGGCATATTGTTGAATATGTAGAACCAATAATTCATAAAATAAAAAAAATAAAAAAAAAAAAAAATGTGCACTTAGCATTTAGTTCAATTTCATCATAGTCACCAAAATCTATCCATAAAAATAGAGAAAATGGAGTATTTTGGTAAATTCATGTGTTAGGGGTATTTTGGAAAATTCACTGATATTCACAAATTTCTATTTTAACAATATTGTTATTCATATCCTCTTCTTATTCTTATTTAAAGCTTTTCCTTTGATGTGGATACGAAGAGTCAAGGTTATAAGTTTGCTCCTTGAGTCTTGTGCCCACAAACCCAAAGAATTCATTCTTTGTTTTTTGGCACTATTATTTTTAGTGCCAAAAAATGTTGCCAAAATGTGAGAATGCATTCCGTGTATCCAAACATCATTTTTTCTTTTTATTATTATTATTATTATTATTATTATTATTTTGAAGCTAAAATGAATAGAATGCATTCTTTGGAAGGTTCCCAAACGGACCCTTAGTTTCTGATGAAACTAATCTTTCCTAATTTCATCTTTGTTGAAATTTTTTCTTTTGTAATTCCTTCGTAAAGACTTAAATAGTACTGGAACCCAGCCTACATAAGCAAGTTGTGGGTAAAACTCCAAATGCTTATCAATGAACATATTTTTGATTGTGCAACAGTATCCTATCCTCCATTGGGCTCTTCTCCAAAAATATCACCGTAGCTTTCATTTAAACAGAGTGAACTGTGACCCAGGTGGTTTGAACCTAACTTCATATAAAAAAAATACTGTACCGGTTCATTTGAAAAAAAATTTTGAATTGAATTTTTTCTTGGCTTTTCAAGAGGGTTATTTATGTACAGTAGTATAAGCCCCCAATACTTCCTTGCAAAGCCACAAACTTCCTTCTTTGATTGTGTTTTGAGAGCTGACAACATGGAGTTCATGTATGTCCAAATATCTGGCATTCTGACTCCAAATTTAAGAAAAAATTATGTTAATATACTAACATAATTCATCAGATTATGGTTATGTTTAAATACTTTGCAGTTGAAAATCTTGCGAGTTTTTTTTTGCTTTTTTTTGTGGTACACCATAATAAACACCCGTTCAGTATCAGAGAGAGAGAGAGAGAGAGAGAGAGAGAGAGAGAGAGAGAGAGAATCACTTTAGAAACAGTGAGGATTTTCTATGCCGATGCTAACCTCTGCTGAGGTTAAGGGGTGGCCACATCAGCATTAGAAGTGATTTACACATGCCCCCAGAAAAGTGTAAATCCAACGTTTTCACCCATTTGGCATATAAAATCCAAGCTGCTTTAGAAACTTTGTAAAGCTTTCATAATATTAAAAGATAACAAATAAAAAGGAGAATGATTGTCTGTTTTGAGACAGACCTCTAAGGCCATGCCATTGATTGACTCATGATGTGTTTTTGAAATTGATGTCTTTTATGGACCACTTAATTTTTCAACTGAACTTTTTTGGACCCTTTTGTCCCAAAAAATAACACACGTATCTGTTTATAATGCACCATATACACTACAGAGGAATTTTTATCATAGAACATTTGCTTCGAAAAAAAAATCCTCGTCGAATCTACTTAACATGATTAAAGATTGATACAGTTCTACCATTTACTAAGGTTCCTTGAAGTCGGCCCCAACTTAACAATTTTAAGTCCAACTACTCAAGATTGGCTATATGAATCTTCTACTGTCATTCTGTTCTATCAAATGCCGTAACTTCCATCGAACCATAATCACTCATGTCTTTCAATGCTATTCCAACCCAGGTCATTTTTTCGATTTCTCCTTGTCCTTCTATCTCCTTCAACTAGAACTTTTCACTCCTGACTATAGCAGTCTTTGGTCTTCACTGTAATAACCAAACCATCTATATCGATTATCCCACATCCTGTCACCTATTGGTATCAACCCTAAGTTCTTGTAAATGCATTCCTATCTAATTTTAGACCCTCTCATCCATCTCAACATCCTCACCTCATTATGTGTGTTGTTTCTTGAATTGCCTAACAATTCACTCTATAAAAGCCTGGATAGTCATATAGCTACATGGAAAAACTTACTGAAGGTACCTTTCTACTTCATCAACTTCACTTGGTCATTTGAATTGCATCCTTTTCATTCTCTTCGTCGTGAATGATCGAACCGAAAATCAAATTATTGCTACTCGAGGGCATTTCTTGGTTATCAATCTTTAATACTTTCTAAAAATTTTGGCTTCTAATTTTTTTCCTTTACAACCATGGATTATAACACCATCTTAATCACCCCCACCCCTTAAAAAAAAGTTAAAAAACTAAAACTACAAATAATAGCACCATACCCACAATGTTCCAGCACCATACCTGAGTTTTTTTGGCAATTCAGTTTGATTTGGTTAAGAAATAGATGAATTCCCATTGAGAGGTGTGTTAAGATAGACTGCCACATGTGTGAGTGTTCCCCAGTGTACAAGGTTTTGTTTAAGTCTTACTAATAAACTAGACTCTCTTTGCTTTTTTGACAATGTGAGACTAAACTCTTAACAAAGAGAAGTCACCGCTCAAGCAAGATCAAGCCACAAGGAAAATATCTCTTGGTTGTTCTTTACAAAACTAATTTAATAAGGTTGTGTTTGGCAGCCACCTATAATAAAATCATTTCATTTGAGTTTCCCAAGGCAAAAAAGTTAAAAGGGATGGATTTTAATGAACTCCTTTCAGATTTGCGATGATTCATGCCTGATAACATAAGTCATTCTATTTTATAGAAAAACCTAAGATGACTTCATTTCTAATTTAAATTAACAAATCTGTATAAATTTGAATGACTTGATTATAATCCATCACCTCATGACCACATATGCCTTGAGAATTTAAAATGAAATGATTACATTACAGGTGACTGACAAACAGATTATAAATAATTTAAACCACTTTTAATTCTTAATTAAAACACTAATTCAACTTGGAATCCTCCATCAAGGCATCTTACCAATTAATACAAAGTGGATACAATCTGGGTGTCAATTGGGCTGGACTGGCCTGAAGCTTGACATGTCCAACCCGAAAAATAGTCTAACTGGGCCAAGCAAAATGCGGGCTGGGCTGAGTTTGAGCCCAAATTTCAGGCCCGAAGTTTTATTCAAGCTGAGTTTGGGTAGACTCACTTTCAGCCCAAACTCAGTCCGACCCGGCCCAACCCAAAATAGGTATAAAATGTGGTTTGGCTTGGCCCAGCCTGAAATTGGTTAAGCTTAGCCCAATAAATATAAGACAGTTTTAGGCCCACTATAAGCTGGAATTTAATAAATAGGCATATTTTCAAAGTATGATAATAAATAGCCATTATTAACCCAAATTTTAAAATGAACTCAATAATCATTTTTTTTGAAAATAGCTTTAAGTTCGGGTCAGCCCAAACTCAGCCTAAAGCCCATGATTTTAGAACGGGCTAAGTTTGGGCTCATTACCTCAGGCTGAGTTCGGGCCCATATAATTAAGCAGACCTCAGCCCAGTTCAGTCTGGCCCGATTGACAACCCTACTTGCAACAATAACCTCTAATGTTGAGGTGATAGACATTTAGCTAGTTCATGAATTACAAATGGTTAATTTGATCATTTTAATATAGAACAAAGGTCGCAAAATCCTAAATCATAAACAACAACAATAGCCTTATCCCAACTACTTGGCTAATGTTTAAATGGTTTGAATGGATTTTTATACTAGTAACACAATCACCCACCTTTATATGGGCTTAGGACTGGCAGTGCTTGAAGGAAATTCTAACCAACAAATTTTTCAGTTTTTTTTTTTTTTGGGCAACTGAACATGGACAAGGATGCAATCACTCCAATTCACCGATTCAGAGCAGTCACTGCCAAACTTGGGTTGAAATTGAACCAGGTAATCTGAAGCCTAGGGATGGTAATGAGCCAAGCTGAGCTGAGCTGAGCTTTTCCCAACCTAGCTCAGGCTTGTTACATGAAGGCTTAGTTCAAGCTTGTGATAAGCCTTAGTTGCCGAGCTTAGGTTCGTAAAATTAGGCTCGTCTCAAACTCAGCTCGGCTCACCAATTAGAAGAAAAAAAAAAGCCCAACAACATAGTGAACCGTTAATCTAATTTGTCTTCTTTCAACATTACTATTTTCACACATACATACATATAGCTTAGTGAAGTTCGGCTCGGGCTCACCTAGAAAAGAACTTCATATCCAAGCTCAGGCTTGGCTTGGTGAACTTAAATTAAGGGTCAGACTCGGCTCATGACAAGCCCACCGAAATTTGGGTTGGCATATTGAAGACCGAGTTTAGGCAAGTCTCATCTTTGCCCGAGCCAAAGCCTCCGTGCTCGGGTGGTGGTAAGGCACTGTCCTTCCTGTGGGAAGGCTGGGGTCGAATCCCCCTACCCTGAGTACCCTATTAGCAGTGCGAAGTGGTCGCTTGCTCTCATCAGTTCGGTCCCGCCATGATGGCAGCCAAGGCTTAAGTGGCCGAACCAAAAAAATTCTCAGCCCTAAACCCAGCATGTCCCACTCCAACTACCTTATATAACCGTTAGATCAAAGTTAATCCAACGATCTAAAACCAACCTAAGATGAAGACCTACTCTCTAAAATTTCATCTCATAAAACTTAAAAGAAACCTAAAAACGCTGCCTCTTACGCTTCGTCTTCAACCTCCGGCCATTCCCTCTCTCTAGTCTCTATTGCTCACTGGCAATATGGTTAGTTCGTTTGCTCTTGTTCTTATTAGAAAAAATTATAAAAAAAAATCCTTTTATTTTTTTTTTCCTCTTAACAATTTCTTCTTCTCTGTTATTTATTTTAAACATATTTTGTTTGTAATGAAAGCAGGCTTCAGAGAAGAAGCTATCTAACCCAATGAGGGAGATTAAGGTGCAGAAGCTCGTCCTCAACATCTCCGTTGGAGAGAGCGGAGATCGTCTCACCAGAGCCGCAAAGGTTTTTTTTTTTTTTTTTACAGTCAAATCTCTTATTTTTCTGACCCACAAAGATTTAGGACCCATTCTTTTTTTACTGAATTTTATTTTGATTTTTGATTCATTTACAGGTCTTGGAGCAATTAAGTGGCCAAACACCCGTGTTCTCAAAGGGTAATTTCTGAGATTGATTGCTAAATTTTAATTGATCTGTACTGTTTATTTCTCTTGGGTTGTAATGCTTGAGCTGTTGGTGGTTAACAGCAAGGTACACTGTTCGATCATTTGGCATCAGACGTAACGAAAAGATTGCCTGTTACGTTACTGTCAGGGGTGATAAGGCGATGCAGCTTCTGGAGAGTGGATTGAAGGTGAAGGAATACGAGCTTCTGAGGAGGAATTTCAGTGATACTGGCTGCTTTGGCTTCGGTATTCAGGAACACATTGATCTCGGAATCAAGTAATAGAACCCATCTTGTAACTCTGTAAATTTTTTGTTTATTTATATATGAATGATTGCCCATGTCATAATTTGATTATGTGTAGCGGATGATTGAGGTTTTAAGCACGCATTTATGAAAGTTTAGTTTCTTCTTTAGCACCAGGGAATATGAACCCATAAGAGTGGTTTGATTGTCAATGGAAATGGGCAGATTGCAGGGTATTTTCTTATGTTATACTCTGAGAGTCGCAGTTTCTATAAAAGTTTTTTTTTTTTTTGGGTGGGTGAAGGGGAGGTATTTCTAACAGGCTGTTGAAACCCATTAGTAAATAGACCATTGGAATAAATGTCTAATTTTGTATTGGATGTGTACGTGTTCTTTCACATCTTTCTCTTAGTAGAAGCATAATGTGCATGCCAGGGGTGGAACCAGGATTTTCACGTAGAGGGAGGAAGGGGGGGGGAGCCAAAGGATTATGTGTACACCATTAATGGATGCCAATGGTGCACCCACAATCAAAGGCTGATACATCACATCAAAAAAGTGAAAAGCACCCCCAAAAAGTGTAAATCACTTTTTCAACGTGACATGTCACCTCCTAGTTGTGGGCACACTGTTGGCACCCATTAAGGGGCGATCCTGGGGCTAGGATTCTCTGGGATTTTAAATCATCTCCAGTATCAATGAATAGGTACCACTCTGTTAACAATCAGTGCGTGACACGTGACCTGACAAAGGGTGTTTGAGCCTATACACATGGGTCAAAGGAGGGTATTATAATAAATATTCTTGTGTATTTATTAATTGAAATAGATATTTTGTCCAAGATTTGGAGTCCAGTACATCAGGTGACTTTACATGGAATAAAATGGG
>JAOXJP010199291.1:0-26055 GCA_025762735.1 Platanus orientalis
ATGTTACATCTTAGTTGACAAAAAAATATCTAGAACTTTGATCGCTAGTATTTTGAAAGAAAATCAGATCACATGGTGAGTCATAAAACTGAGGTGACCAGGGATTTGGAATCACGGCCAATCCAAAGGGAGCCTTATTTCCATCATGCTATCCCTCCACGCGGCTGAAATAAGAGAGGTCACATAGTAAAGAAATATAGGTGACACCCATTAACTCTTTTACCATAATAATAATAACCCCCCAAATGTTCTGTGATGAAAAAGTCTCTAGGGAATTATAAGCTGACACGTGTTGTGTTGGGCGGTTAAAAAGTTCAAAAATTGCTCAGTCAAAAAAGTAGGTGTCCAAAAAGGGACACTAAATTCAAAAACACGTCATGTGTCAATCAATGACATGCCTACAGAGGTCTCTATTATCATAGACAATCATTCTTCAAATAATAATTGGATTCCAATACATTTGACTCTAGCAATCAATTTTATCATAACAGGTCACTGATTTGGTCATACTTCAATCCAATAGCCAGAATCTTTGCACGAATTACCTTATATTTGAACCAAGTGGATTAAATGAAAACTCATTATTTACTTTTTCTTCATCATCATCATCTTCTTCTTCTTCTTCGGCCGGGTGGTTGGGTCAGGTTGTTATTAACCCAACCCTTGATCATAACTCAACCAGCACAAATTCTAGGTGGCCCACTTATAAAACCCTCATAATAATAAGATAACAGTAATTATTGAAAAGTTAATAGTGGTAACAGTAATTAAAATACAAGACATTAGATTGACAAACTAAGATATCATAGAAAATGAATGATAAGCCTGTCATACAATCATACAGTGGGGGCTGCTGCATATGAATTAACTTAAATTAGAACAGGTGTATTTAATCAAATCCCTTTACCTATTATTATTTTATTTTTTATTTTTGTGAACGTGCTATTAGAAGTGCATTCGGGCTAGGTTTGGGCCGGGTTATTAGCTTGGTCAGGTGGGGGCAACCCAAGCTCAACCCAAGGAGCAAACCCTAATACAACCCAAACTGATCTTGTGTCGGGGAAGTCAACTCTAACCTAACCGTCCCCATATATTGTAAAAAAGACATGTATCGAGTTATTTTGGTTTAATAACTATACTTTTCAAATATTAAACATATATTAGCATCAAGTTCAAATTTGATCAAGTTGAACCAAGGCCCCAGCAATCTAATCCAACTTAATCCGACCAGCAATTGGTTGGGTCAGATTGGTTTCATGTTAGCGTGACCCAACTCGTGTGTCTAATTTATACCATAGACATGGATTCAAAACCTGTCTTCACCTGTAAGTCTATTTATCATTGACTCATTGTAAAATAGTAGATGAGAACTTCAGAAATAGTAATAAATTAGATGAGTTGGTACTCCAATCACACCAACCGAAAGAAGAGGTAAACAAGTAAATTTTGTTAAACAAGTTAAAGGGTACCTTGTCATTGTTAATAGGTTATCCTACATTACCTACATTAATATGGAACCAACTATAAGATAAAGTTGGAATAATTTCCATTTGAAATGGAGAGAAGTTTGCCAGTAACAAATAAGCACACGACATTTTACATGAAAAGGGTATTTGGATAAGTACACATGGGTACTCATTCACTGTGTATTTCCTTGAACGCCCTCTTATATTACATTATTTATCAAAAAACCCTTATTAAGAATTGTATCTTTAGTTCCCCTACGTTTGGTTGTCACTTGGAATAAAACAATTTCATTTTGGTTTGCCACAGTACATGAGTGCATATGAGCCCCAACGAAAATGGATTGATTTCCATTCATCACCAAATATGAATGATAAACATAAATCATTCATTTTATAAAAAACCTAAGATGATCTCATTTCTAATTTTAGTTAACAAATTAATATGAATGTAAATGATTTCATTTTGAACCATCACCTTATGGCTTCAAATGCCAGGAGAATTTAAAATGAAATGATTTCATTAAAAGAGGCAGCCGTACATGACCTTAATACATGATTCAACTCATCCGTCGTTGTATATGTTTCTATATGCTTTCTGCATTTGGATTTGGTTAATTAGGTACCCCACTGCCACCGTTTGGAGCATGCCCATTAAATGTTACGTCATTTTTCTTCATGTTCACAGTAAATCAGATCTGAACTCTTCCGTTTTCATGGGAGAGCAAGACCTGCAAGTCTTCATCAATTAAGACACATAGTAGAAAACTTGTGAAATGTTTTAATGTCTTAATCAAAGCGACTGGATCTAGTCTAGTGTGGATTGGACGCGAAAAATGTTCATAATTACCAATGAGGATGTGACACATAAGACGACACGACGAAAGGTGCCAAGGACACTGTACCTGACAAGGGTGTTTTAGTGGACAACATGAAAAAAGCACCCAAGTGCATTTACTAAGATATCCTTTTCAGGAACACTTCACACTGCACCTTTTCATGTTGTCATCTCCATTTTCTTGGTAGGTCCAACACTGGACTGGCCAGAGTCATAATTTAGAAGAGTTGGCACTCCAACCACAGCTACCACAAAGATAGAAAGTAGCGCTTTTTGATATCATTTATATGTGACCCCACATTACGTTATACAACCAAATTATAAGAGCTAGCTCTCTCAACACAACCAACTCCATTGAGTTTATTCATGAAGAATCTCATCTGTTGTTCTGTATCTTAGTTCCCAAGATGAGCTCTTCTTCCACAGGCACAGGCTCCTTGTCCCCTCTTCTTCTTCTCTTGCTCTATGCAATAATGTCTTTCTTTGTTGCTCAAGCTCAAACTCTACTCAATCAGAAGGGTTCTAGTTATTCTGTCTCAGCCATTTTTGTCTTCGGAGACTCGACCGTAGACCCGGGAAACAATAATTACATTAGGACTCCTTTTAAGAGCAATTTCCCACCCTATGGAAGGGATTTTCCTCACCAGGTACCAACTGGAAGATTTTGCAATGGGAGGCTTGTCACAGATTTCCTCGGTAAGTCCGATCGATTACTCGGCACAAGAAATGGGAGTGTTTTAGACTATAAATTGGTTTTGGTTGATTAAATATGTCAAGTGCAGCTTCTTACTTGGGAATCAAAAACTACGTACCACCTTATATGGACAAGTCACTTAGCCTGGAGGAGCTGCTGACCGGAGTTAGTTTCGCCTCTGCCGGTTCCGGATATGACCCACTTACACCACAAATCAGTGTCTCTCTCTCCCTCTTTCTCTCATTACAAATTATTAGTATCTTAATTTGCAAAAAAAAAAATGTTACCAGCCATCCTTTGAACTAAAAGTTCTATAACGCGCGTGATGGATAATTACAATTTTTAATGAGAAATGAACATGATTCTTAAGCAGCATGCCATGTTGCTTAAGATTTGTATAAAATATTATTGATGATCTTCTCCCATCTCCCTACTGATATTGAAATCAAATGGGTTGTTTTTCATTTTGGTCGGCTTGTTTGGTTTCAGGGTGTAATTAAGATCACTAAGCAGCTTGAGTACTTTAGAGAGTACAAAACCAAACTCGAACACACAATCGGAAAGAAGAGAAGCGAAGATCACATCCGGAAGTCTGTGGTTACCATCAGCGCTGGAACGAATGACTTCGTCATCTCTTATTTCGGCATTCCAATTCGCCGGCGGAAATACACCGTTGAAAATTACCAGCAGTTCTTGTTGCAAAATGTCCGGCAGGTCCTACAGGTTCGTTTTAACTTAAGCATTTGATGTTAAGTTGGATAGTGTGTAATGCGTATTACTTCAGTTAATAATAATTGACACTAGCTAAAGCCCCGTCGTGTTCAGGTGGCTGAGACATCGTCCCCCTATAGAGAAGGCCAGGGGCCAAACCCCTTGTATTCAGTTTGAAATAGTTGCCTGCTTATCATACAGTTCACATACAAAAAATTAATAATAATTAACACTAGAATTTCCAAATAAGGGTGCAACTTGGGTTGGGCTCAACCTGAACCAACTGATCCAACCTGATTTTGTATCCAATTAGTTTGGGTTGGGTAGGTGACCCGCTTTCGGTATGATATCTCAAGGAGTTGCCACCTATTTGATTTAAAGGATGAAAGGAGATTTTCAGTTTTGCAATCATTTTTTTTTTTTTTTTTTCTTTCAAAGAAGTCATTTATGAAGATCACTTCAACAAAAAAACCAGCTAACAAGAAGACAAACTAGGGAGATTTCAAGTAATGGGATTTCACTAAAAGGGGGAGGAAGGTTTTAGGAATCTCCTTACCCACTTGGTGATTGATTACCGGCATGCTAGCTCCTGTTTCCCTCATAATATATAGCTACATGATCACCTTTTCAAAATCTACTTGTATATAGCAAATTAAATTTTTAAACAAAATACCTTCTAGGAGGCATAGCAACTTTACCAAATGGAATTGATTTCTGTTGAAACTAAGTGACTTCTACTATGCACCAAAACATAAAAACAAAAACAAAAATGAGGAGAAACCAACTAAATGAAAATGACTTCTATTGAAACTAAGTATGTGTTTGGTAACCTTCCAAAGAATGCCTTCTCCTTCTTCTTTTCTTTCTTTATTTAGCTCAATCTCATCATGGTCACCAAAATCTATCCATAAAAATATAATAGAGAAAATGAGTTATTTTGGTAAATGCACTTATATTCACAAATTTCCATTTCAACAAAATTGTTATTCATATCCTTTTTTCATTTGAAGCTTTTACTTTGATGTGGATATGAGGAGTCAAGTTTATACATTTACTCATCGAGTCTTGCACCCACCAACCCAATCCATTTTTTGTTTTTTTTGGTACTACTATTTTAAGTGCCAAAAAATGTTGTCAGAACGTGAAATTTGGAGCTATTTTAATAATGCATTCTGTGTATCCAAACATCATTTTCTCATTTTTCTGATTTTTTAGAACTAAAAATGGATAGAATGCATTCTTTGGAAGGTTCTCAAACAGACCCTTACCTAACAAACTATAAATTGACAAATTGACTACTAAAGACAGTAAATTCAGATTCTGCCATTTTATTTGTAACTTCTTCTTAACCCATCCTGTGATCTATTGTGTTCCCAGGGTTTGTGGGACATAGGGGCTCGAAGGATTTTAGTTGCTGGGCTTCCTCCAATTGGTTGCTTACCAGTAGTTATGACCCTTAATTCACCACGTAGAACATTTTTACAACGAAGTTGCATCAACAACTACACTTTAGTGGCAAGAGAGTACAATCAGAAGCTCCAAGATGAGTTATCAATCTTGCAGAAGAGCTTTGCAAGTGATGGGGGTAGAGTTGCCTACGCGAACATATACGAACCGTTGACCGACATGATCCAAGGTCCCAAAAAATTCGGTAAGTGTGCATTTACTTAACATTGAGCCAGTAAATCCGTAATTAATGGAAGGTATCAATTTATGTGTATACTTTCGGATCTCATTAACAAAAATTTAGTCAAACAATATCATCAATCTGCACAATCCCATAATTCTGTTCTTGAAATAGTTTTGGTTTGTTAAATGGAACCGGCAGCGGTGCAAGAGAACATAATGGATCGGATTGGATGATTGAATAATGATTGGCGTTTAAGTAATCTAATTAATGCAGTTCATGAGCTAAGCAAGTTGAAGGAGTGTTCCCTTAATTGGATAGACAAAGCAAAATGCGGTGTTTACTATGGCAACCTAGAATGGAATTACCATAGCCAACCCAAGCCCAACACATACTAGGACCAATAATTCAACCTCTGAACCAAACCCATCTGTTGTTTACTTTCTCATGCGTGCCAATGTAAAACAATACATGTGACTCGGGTCGGGTCGGGTCACCTAAGACTTCAACCCAAGCAAAACTTGACTCAAGGTCAAGTTGAGATTTTCAGCCCAAGCTACCATCAAAGGTCTGAAATTTCAGCTCCATCCAAGCCAAACCTAAGAACTGAACTATCAACCTGCAACCTGATACCTGAAACCTGAGAATGAACCGGATGTTCTGAACCCCCTCAGGACTTGCTGCCCCCTTCTAAAGTGTCCTTAACTTGTCCCCTGCATGCAGGGACACATATCACGTCAAAAAGTGATTTACACCCCCCCAAAAAGTGTAAATCACTTTTCAAAGTCATGTGTCCCCCCTGCGTGTAGGGGACAGGTTAGGGGCACTTTAGGAGGGGTACCAAATCCCTGCAGTCTGAACCTGAGAATAACCCGAGTCAATTTACTTAAACTTACCTTGGTTGGCTTGAGGTGATTAGAACAGAGTCAAATTAGGTCCCTCTAGGTCAGGTAAAGCTTGGGTTAAAATAATATATAAGTTATAAATAAATTAACATGACCTTTGTAAAACTCAAACTCAAGTTTTTTACACTCAGACAGAAAGGTGTTCTAAACAAAAAACGAAACACCTTAATTTGTGCAATCTAATTGGGTTGTCCTACGCCTCGACCGAAACTCAACCGGACCTATGACAGGTTGATATTTTCCAGCCCAAGCCCAATCTTAAGTATTAATGTCTGGTGGTGTAGAAAATCATTTTTTTTTTTCATGGAAAATGTATCAAATAACCAGATCATCTGATTTTCATATTTTTCTTTTCTTTTCATTGGCAATCAAAATAATATATATATATATATATATATATATATTTTCCTTTATTTTCATTCCCATTTAAGGCTGTCAATTGGCCCGGGCTGACCCGACATGTCTGGTATGAAAAATTGTCAAGTTGGGCTAACCTAATTTTGGAATGAGCTGAGTTTGGGCTCAACTTTTTTGGCAGAAATTTTATTCAGGCCTAGTTTGGAAAATCTCAAGTTCAGCCCAAGGCTTGGCCCAGTTCGGCTCGAACTAATTAACAAATAATAATTTTATTTATATGCCAATATTCTTTTTTTTTTTTTTTCATTATTCCCTTTGGATCCATATATTTTTTAAAAATTTACTATCATCAATAAGTTCAATTATCAATTGTTCAAAACGCCCATATAATATGCATTTAGGGACAATTATGGGCTTAAAATTAGCCCAAAACTAAGAAAAGAGTTTTAACTCAGACAACTCAAACTCTGTCCAAAGCCCATTATTTTAAAATGGGCTGAATTCGGACTGACCACCTTGGGTCAAGTTTGGGCTCAGGCCGAGTTTGAGTTGAGATAAACATTTCGGGCTGAGTTCAGGCAGACCTCGGCCCATCTCAGCCCAGCTCAATTGACAGCCTGATTCCCATTCCTCTCTCTACTTTCTATTCATTTCATTTCATATATTTACTATGCCACCAGACACAGCCTACAGGTTTGGTTTGGGAATTACAAGGCCCAATTTTTAACCCTACACATGGTGAAACATACCATATTTAGGCAACCCCAACCGTCTAATATATTACAATCGCTCAATGGGATGCAGGTTTTGAGGAGTCGAGAAGCGGGTGCTGTGGAACAGGTTTGGTAGAAATGGCATTCTTGTGCAATTCCAAGTCTTCAGTTTGCCCAGATGCGTCCAAGTACGTTTTCTGGGATGCTATTCACCCAACAGAGAGAACGTACTACATAATCTTCAATACCCTCCTCGACACCATCCATGGCCTCCTAAAGAATTAGCTTACCTAGAAGTCATTTATGCTATTTCAAGGTCTGTTCGATTGCCTGAATAGCATGAAGGGAATGGATAAAAAAGAAAAAGAAAAAGATGATACATAAGAAATTTAACTTTTTCTAATTTTCTACTGTTTGCTTGTCGCTAAGACAATTAAAAAGAAAGGTACTGAGTGTAGGCACACATTGTGGAATACTACTAGACAGGATTGAACGTATGACCTCTCTCTAAGAGAGGTGATGCCACAATCAAGATGGAATTGAACTTGTGACTTCACTTTAGGAGAAGCAATGCCACAACCACCAAGGCCATGTGACGTTTATATATATTTTCTACATGTATTTATATATGAAAATGCTGATTAATGTGCGTACCTGTGGAAGTAGGATTTGATATATAATAAGTAAATTATTTCATACCTCTCCTAAGGCCTTAGATTTTGGGAGAGTTGGCTAATTTACTTCTTAAAATGGTATCAGAGCAACCCCGGGCTCACTGTGCACACATATGCATGTTCTATGAACTCGCACATAGCGCGTCCACTTTCATTGTCCAAATGTACCTTCAAAAGGGTGAGTCTTGAAAGATAATAATTCATACCTCTCCTAACATTTTATGGTTTTCAAAGAGTTGGCTAATTTTCTTTTTAATACTCCTAATGCAAAGTGACCTATAGTGGGCGAAAAATCCCCACCAATTAGATGTCAACATGTGTTGTTTCTAAGTCAAGTCCAACCACATGATGGTCCATCGTAAACCGGGTCTCACCTTGAACTGGTCTACCCTAAACCAGAGTAGACAAGGCAGAATCTAAAGGTCACGCTAGTTAAACCAGATTTGAGGCATCCTAACATGTCATTTGTATGTAAACTCACTCTTAACCACGTCATGGTACGTGATTTCTAATGCACACAACATAATAGACTAATCTTCAAGTCAAATATATGATCAACTCAAAATTTACCAGCGAGTTTCACTCCAACAATTCATTTAAAGGTGGTCAAAGCAGTTCAAACTGCTTCAATCGCAACCTCCAAGATCCCAAAGATCTCAATCCCTAAACCAAAGGGATCAAGCCTCATCAAGCTTTATAAAAAGATCCAAATGCTCACCAGAAAAGATATACAAAAATGAAGGTAACACAATTGAGCATCTTTACAAACTAATACCTTGCTAACTTGATCGCCGGAAGTCATTCAACAAGTATCCTACCGGTGCGGGGAGCGGGAGCATCCCTAAAGAAGCTCTACCATTTGCAAGAACCAACCAAGGTTGAACCAGATCAGGAGGAATCAGTAAATCAACTCAGATTAACAGTGGGGTGGAATTTTACCACCCACAGCTTGACACCGTTTCGTGGGAAATGTTTGCAAAAGTAAACTCTATCCAGTTTTTACCAACAATGGCTCCTTAGAGGAAGACTCGAGCTAGCACCTAGGTTGACCCAGAGCAACCATCCCAACAAGCAAACATTCTCCCACAAGTTGCAGCTATTCTGACACATATCAAAACTATCCAATACCAGTTTTGGAAATAGAGAGAAGAATTCTAGTAGGAGTAAGGCGATAAGCCAAAAAAGGTCTCTAAAGAAGATGTCAAAAACATGGTTGAAAGATGCTTGGAGAAACTCAAACTTAGGACTAAGACTCCTCGAAACCAGACCTTGGAAGTCCAGTTTTGATCCCTGATGGAGGTGAATAGGATTTATAAAAGTTCTTTTGATTACCCCAAGTATAATTTTCAATTAAAAGTATAACTTGAAAATTAATGCACTTGACTTGTTAAATTAATTTCTTTTGGTTATAAGTGTAATGTGATGGCAAGATGTAAGGATGTTCTTTAGCAAGATATATTTAATTGCAATAAGGAAATAACATGGAATGAGTACTAAGCATGTCAATAGAGAGAGAAAGCAGAAACAATCACAAACAAGCAATTTACACACAACATAATGTTTTTATAGTTGTTTGACACTTGGGTCTACGTCTACTCTCAAAACTCATTATCGAATTTTATTTAGATTGAAGTACAATTACGGTCAAAGTCAAAATTCAAAACCTACTACTTACATATACAAGCTCTACACTTGGTGTCTTCGATGAGTGCTAAGTCTACTCTAGGTGTCTCCGGCGAGAGCAGTCTACACCTACGGTGTCTCCTATGGAGGTGCTAAGGTCTATACTACTGGTGTCTCCAACAGTAGTACTAAAGTCTCAAAGTAAAATGGGTTCAATACAAATTACCTCACAAGGTTGATGTACTATTTGTTGTCCTTTAAAGGTGGTTGTTCCTTGCTGTGCTAATAATTTTTAGCTTTTCACCAAGCTCTCAAGAGTTACTTCATTGCTTCTTGGGGCTTTACACAAAGGTTTACTCTCAAGTAAACCCTCTCCTTGTTTCCCTCTTGTGATCTTCAAATGAAGGGTGCTAGGGTAGCACTTTAATGGTTCTTTGATCTTCAATGAATGCTCATCAATGAGGGCCTTTAGTTATTGGAAGGATTTAATGCCTTAGCCTTTCTTGCTCTCTCAAGAATTTCTTTTCTTTATGTGATAAGTGTGTTGGAGAACACCCTTAGCGTCTCTTATACTTATAGGGGATGAGCATGGTTGTATACCATTGATTTGGCATCTTTCCCAACAGTAAAAAAATCATGGGCGTTGGATTCATTTTTTTTTTTTTTTTTGAAATCCTGTGATGTCAGATCAATCCGACTATGACAGATTGATCCCCTCGGATTGATCCGGCATCCTCGGATTAATCCGACGTCTCAATCAAAAAGATCGAGACAAACTGGATTGATCTAGAGGCCTTGATGGATTGATCCGGTGGTAGCTTAGATTGATGCGGTAAGTGACCGATTAATCTGACACCATCTGGATCGATCCGATTCCCCTATTTTCTACCATTTTTCCTTAATTTTATTCTCAACCTCTATGGGTCTTATGCCTTAGGCATGGGAATGGTCCATTGACCTTTGTAAGGGCCTTAAGGTCTCTTTAATCTATGTCTAGCATTATACTTACCCTCATATACCTTTATTGAGCTTGATGAGGCTTGAATCTTTAAGTCTTTAACATTGGCAATACAAGGAAGGATCCATCATTGGCTTCAAGTGCGGAGCTTATCTTCCTTCTTGGGACCCAAAGAAACTTGATGATTACAAACATGACTAAGATATGCAATACGCTCATGCCATGCCTAATCTACAACTCCATGTATTTTACATTCTATGAAATTGACAAAATACATTAACAGACCTCTCAACAAATAACCTAAAGTGTGGTTAAGAACCTTGATAATTAAGTCTCCTTTCGAGTAAGACATCCTGGATCAACTAGTAACCAAATGATTCACTATGCCCAAGTTCAATAACTACGATGGGTCCTCTGATCCCGTAGCCCATTTACATCAATACCAACAGGTGATGACTTTAGAACAACACAATGACAACCTGATGTGTATAGTCTTCTCATCAAGTCTGCAAGGAGTAGCTTTGGGATGGTTCCACAAGCTACCTCCCTCAAGCATTCACAGCTACCATCAATTGTGTGTAACATTCATTTCCAACTTCATCCACGACCGACCTCAGAGGAAAGCCTAGAATCCCTCTTCAACATGAAGAAGGGAACCAAAGAACCCTTGAGAGCATATATCTGAAGGTTCCAATCTGATCTCCTCCATTGCGATGATAAAACCACTGGTAGAGCATTCAAGAGGGGACTCTTGCATGCTAGCAAATTACATCAGTAATTGACCGAAACCCCTGCTAAGGACATGGCTAACCTCTTAGATAGAGCGAAGAAATACACAAAACTAGAAAATGAGGCACCACCTCAAGGGATAGTGGTGATCGATATGCCTTTAGACCTTCGATCTAGGCTAGTTCCTGCCAAATATCAACATAAGGGAAGTCCCAACAAGAAGAGAAAGACGGATGACTAGTCTGCTCGAGAGCTTACACCCCTTAACATACCTATACAGGTAATCCTGTAGTAAATCAAGCATGAACCATGTCTCAAATGGCCAGAGCCCATGAAAGGGAACCCAAGCATAAGGGATTAGTCCAAGCACCATGCATATCACAAGGCCAAGGGTCACAAAATAGATGAATATCGAATCCTTCGGTTACAAATCGAGGATCTCATCAAACGAGGATACTTGAAGGCTTACATAGCTGATAGGAATCAACAAGCATATTAATCCCCTCGAGAAGAAAAGACCCATCCAACGCAGGTGGCTAACACTCAACTACAACAAATAATAGATCATGTCATCCACACTATTCATGGAAGACCTTAAGCTGAGAAAGCCACCCGATCAACCTTAAGGTGTCATCATCAGAAAGTAGCCCAAGTATGCCGAGTCTTTTACATATCATAGTTAGCTAAGATCGTCATCGAACCCCTACCAAAGACACAATCAAAGCTAGTTACCTTTTCGGATCAAGATCTAGAAGGGTTGCACTAATATGATGATGCCTAATTGATCTCTCCAAAGATCTCCAACTCAGAGGTGTCAACACCCAAATTTTGGTTTGGGTCAATTAATGGAATCAAATAAGTTCATTATAGCATGGAATAAAGCCAAAATCTAGATACCCCTGAGCTTTAGATGGTAGACATTCTCAGTAGATACTCTAGTCACAAGCGTAATAATAATGTCCAAACTCTATTCAAATATCAACGAAATTAAACCTTAATTCCCCAAAAAAGACATTGTAGGATTCCGAGGGTCCAATTTTTGATCCATTATCTCTATTTCATCTTGAATTTGCCAACTTTTATAAGTCTTCCCACATTGAAACATTACAGGGATGGAAAATTATCATTTTACCCCTACACATTTAAAATTTTCAATTTCAAGCTATTAGACCCATTTTCTCTAGGACTCCCCGACCTCCATAAGCCTTCCCACATTGAAGCACAAAAGGTTGAAAACATTACCATTTTACCCCATGTCTCCAAAATTCACCATTTCTCTCAATATTTGACCCTCGGTAAACCCTAGACACTACCCTAGTCACCCAAATAGCTCCAAGTCAAGTTTTGTACCCTCCCATCCTAATCATCTACAAGACTGTCCAAAGAACCAAGATATCCAAGGATCCAAGAAACCTCAAAGTTTCAATATTTCTCTAAACCCTCAAAAGACAATTTTGGCCATGTTTAACCTTCTATAGATCCCCGAAAGGCCTCTGGACAGACAAAATCAGATCAATTAAAGACTAATTCTTGATTTTTTTTCCAAGACTTCAAGGCTAGCCATCAAACTCAAGTATTGTCAGGGACATTATGCATCAATTTCTTCAATCTCCCCAAAACAAGCCCAATCATTTTATAGTAAGTGATGGACCTTCGGTAAACCTCTGAAAGCTCGTCACAAATGAGAAACTCAACTAATCAATAACCCCATGTTGGCAAGTACAAGATCTCTCAAGAGAATCCACATCAATACCTCTAAGAGGCCCAATATGATCTAATCACCCCATTCTCCCTCAAATCACAGCATGATCACTTTTATCAGCATTTGACACTTGGTGAACCTTTGAGAACCCTCTAGGAATCCAAATCTTTTGAGGTCAAGCTCATATTTTCAGTTTTTTCAAGATCTTTGATAAGCATCCTAGTAGAAAGGTCCATCCACAGACCAAGCATGACTTAATGGCCCAGTTTTTCATAAGTTTGGACCGCACTCTTTAGCCGAGCGACCTTCCTTTAAGAACCTCCCGAGAATTCACCGAGAATCGAAATATCAGCCTATCAAGTCCTATGGACTCATGATTCTAAGACCTAAGAAATGTCATGACCCCCAATGTTTTCATCTAAGACCCAGGAAAATTTCGTTTTAATTCCACTAGAAGTTTAGTCCGAGACAAATCAGGGTTTCAGACGTGGATTTTGACTTGAGTATCAGATTCGCAAACAGTCAAATCCTGTGTCTTAAAAATTTTGAAGGTCATCTTTCATACCAAGATTTTAAAAATCAATTTTACCATTTTTCCCTTCCTACATAGGTATGAGTCATTCTAGGGCTATTCGGAGTCAATTTTGACCTACCTACCCGTCCCTGAATCCAATTCCGACAGTTGCATTGCGACCAAAACATCCAGGAAATGCGAAAAACTTATAAACCTTGAGATTTTTTAAGCTATAAAACCCCAAAAGCAAACCAAATCAGTGAAAGAACAAAAATCCATAAAGTTGTTGATATTTTCAAGAAAAAATAATCATTGATTTTCTAAAAATCTTATTTTTTCCAAAATACCCCCCAAAATTTTTTTAATCCCAAACCCCTTATTTGGAATATTCCAAATGAAGGGCTTCATCCCTAAGACCCGCTATCCTCACCCATGCTCTCATCCCCACCTCCTCACCACAACCACATGTTCTCCTTGGCCTCACCACCCTCTCCACCACCCATTTCCCTTGGACCCACCACCCTATCCACCTCCTCTCACTCGCCCCTACCTCCCTATAGTAGCCATACTTCTGTCCCATGCCACCTCCACACCTCTAGAACCTTCCCCATTGCACCACCTCACCTCTACTCCTCACCACCCATTCTTCCTAGGACCCACCATGACATGGGTGCCCATGTCATCCACCCCATGGCCCCATCCCTTGGTCCCCACCTATAACCCCCCTTAATTCGTCCAAGGGAGAGGAAAAAATCCCCAAGAAAGAGAAAAAAAAAAAAGAGAAATGAAAAGAGAAAAGAAAAGAAAGAGAGAAAAAAAAGGAAGAAAAGAAAAGGGAAGGAAAGCACCCAACCAGGTTGGTCCCCCCCTCCCTTTTGTTTCCTTCAGACTTCCATGATGTAGACAACCCATGCTTAAACCCATTTAACTGGCCCCATGGCGGGACATAGGGGAGACAAGCCCGTCTCCCCTCTTTAGGTTCTATTTTTGGACAACACATCATGCAGAGACCATATGTCCATCTATGATTAGCGTTTAGATCTCAAATTTTAACTGAGAGTTACTATTATAGTGAATTCTCATCCCACCAAAATTGGGTCCCAGACGACTTCATTTGACCACATAAATAAACCTCTCATGCTCACTAAACAAGTGTGTTTACACACTGTTCAAACAAAGCAGTGATTGATCTCAGAATTTTAATTTCATTTGTTAAATTCAATTTTCATTCATTTTTGTTTTGTTCTATAGTTAACTAATTTAGACATCTAAATAAATTTTTGGAAATAATTTCTTTACATTTTCATAATCTTCCTTTAATTTTAATTAAATTACTTTTTCTGTTGTTTTTACTTTATACTATTTTAGCCATCTACCTTGCTTGCTAAATAACTCGTACGATTATTGTTTTGCTCTCAATTTTGGACAGTGGCCTCATAACATGATATATGTATGCTTTGTCAAATTTGGGCCGAACCCCATTAACTCCCGGAATGGGCCCCACAAGCTGTTGTTTTACTAAACTCTGTGCTGAGTTGTACATAACCTACCCACTTTGAAAAATTCAAAGTGGGATTTTCCCCTCTTCAATGGGGCTGAGATTTCTCAGAGGACCTTTAGGGATAGTGACCTAACTCCTTGAAAAATACCAAGCCCAGCTGACCTCAAAAAATGACCCAAAAACCACAAAAAAAAAAAAAACAGGTTGTTGGTTTCTGATACAGAACCAGTGTGCCTTAACTTTCACTATTGTGAAAGATCAGGCATACCTGGAGATTAGGCGTATAGCCTGAATTCAGGCATACTAAACTAAATAGCCCAACCTGATGTCCTTTTGTGTCCAATAATGGGCAAGGACAAGGACATCCTCAAAAGGTCCCTAGAAGACATCCTAGACCCCTAAGTTTACTAAAACAGAAGAGTGAGGCTTGTTGGGATCAGTACATCTGAACTTTCACTACTGTGGAAGATCAAACGTACCATGAATTCAGGCGTATAGCCAAGTTCAGGTGTACTCTGGTGAATAGATGTACCCCTCTGTCCAGTGACAAGTAAGGGTGAGTTCACTCTTAAAAACCCTCAAAGAAGAGTCTTAGACCACATAATTCACCAAAACAGCAAAATGGAGTCTATTTAGACTTGTACGCCTAAACTTTCACCCATTTGGAAGATCAGGCATACCCTGAGATCAGGCGTAGCAACTGGACATTTTTACCCTTCTGTACCCAAGGGTCCATAAGTTTAGGAAAACTTATGTAGTCTCAAGGAATCCTCCAGAAAAGACTTCCAAAACTACAGTTTTGTCAAAGTAGTAGAATGGGACCCATTTTGGTTAGTACGCCTGAACTTTCACTTCTGTGAGAGATCAAGCGTACCACAAGATCATGCATACTGAATGAGAATTTAGGCGTACTGATAGAAAGTAACCAAAATCCCTTTTTTATCTTGTTTAATAATGTCAAGACATTGTTAGGTCTGAAGAACCACCCTAAAAATGTGGGTAATTAGGGTGCCTAACACCTTCCCCAATTACAACCAAACAACTTACTTAAATCCCTAAAAAACTAGGCAAGTCTAAGAGTCAACCTTAGGCCTACGGGCCTAACTCAAGCTACGAAGCACATAATCCTTCTTTCCTCTAGAAATGAGGTAAATGTCCAACCCCGTCTGTAAAAACCTGAGTTGGTAGCGCCTCCAAACCAAAGCCCTGGGCTAACCCACATTGGCCTAGCATGATTCCCTGAAGTGGGACGGGCAGACCCCCTAATCTTTCCACGATGCCCACATGAGGTTAGAAGGATCATGGTAGACATAGGAAGCTCTATAGACATACTTTTCTTCCCTACCTTCCGTCAGATGAATCTAAAAAAAAGTCAGACCTTGAACCCTATTCTACACCCTTGGTTGAGTTCAATGGCTAGCCCACACTTGCCTTGGAAAAAATAGAGTTACCAATGTCCCTCAAACTAGTAACACTGATGGTGGACTTCTTGGTGGTTAAAGCTTTCTCCCCCTACAATGCCATCTTAGGCAAAGGATGGATCTACAAGATGAAGGCAGTTCCTTTAACCTATCACCAATGCCTTCAGTTCCTGACGCCAGAAGGATTAATGGAGATATGAGGGGACCAATCCTCATCCAGAAAATGCTACGCCCTAGCAATGAAGGCAGATAAAAAGCAACAGGACCCCTCAACCTAATAGCAATCACTGCATGGTTCCCAAGATGCACAGTCATAATTAGGGACCCAAAGCCACCACGACTGAAGAGGTAGAAGAAATAAGGTTTGACCTAAGTGAACCTAATTGTACAACCTAAATTACAACTCAACAACCTGAAGGCTTCAAGCAACAATTATCATATTTTCTCAGATAAAATAAAGATATATTTGCGTTTGCACCCTCGGACATACCAGGCATAAACTTGGAGGTTATGACTCATAAGATGAATGTTAATCCATCTTACCCACCAGTCAAATAGAAGCAAAGAAGGTTCATCCTAAGATGAAACCTCATCATCAAAGATGAACTTGAAAAGTTTCTACACACTAGATCCATTTGCAAGGTTCAGTACCCATTAGGGGTGGGCATGGGCTGGGCCAACCCGAGCCTGGTCCTCAAATTGGCCCGAAAAGGTCCGGCCCGAGATAGGCCCAGCCCGAGGACTGAACTTTTATTGAGGGCCGAGCTTGGGCTTACCTCGGCCCGAGGCCCGAACTTTTACATACATAATATATATGTATTATATATAATATACTAATTATTTTAAAATTATCAATAGTATATAACAATCAGATCCCTATGCACCCATCAGATCAGGAGAAGACCTCCTTCATCACTGAGTAAGGCCTCTATTGCTATTGGGTCATGCCATTTAGCCTAAAAAACGCAGGAGCTACTTACCAATGGTTGGTCAATAAAATATTCAAGGATCATATAAGCGAAAGTATAGTGGTCTATGTAGATGATATGCTAGTCAAAAGTCATAAAAAGGATGATCATTTCACCTATCTAGTTGAAGCATTTCAACTACTCAAGAAATCAAATATAGCTTAACACCTTAAAAAGCACCTTTGGGGTGCCCTTAGGCACGTTCCTCGGATATATGGTCACATAGAGAGGGATAAAAGCTAACTCATCTCAAATCAGAGCCTTAGTTGAGATACCATCTCTTACCAATGTCAAAGAAGTCCAAAGACTCACGGGAAGTATCACAGCTTTGAATAGATTCATCTCAAAATCTGACAACAAGTGTAAACCTTTTTTTTTCAAATCTTGAAAGAAAATAGAAAGTTTGAATGGAACAAAGATTGTGAAGATTCTTTCCAATAGCTAAAGCAATACCTTAACAACCCACCATTGCTATCAAAGCCCTAACTAGGGAAAGATCTTCTATTGTATGTTTCCATTTCTCCAGTGGCAGTCAATGTGGTCTTCATATGTGAAGATAGGACACAAACAAGACCCTACTTAATGCAGAAACACATTACACGCATGTAGAACAAGGTGCACTAGCCTTGGTAAGCACCTCGCATAAACTACATCCATATTTTCAAGCGCACACCATCACAGTCATCACCAACCTTCCAATGAGGATCATCTTCTCAAAGATGGAGCTTTCTAGAAGACTTAAAAAGTGGGATGTAGATCTTGGAGAGTATGACATCCGCTACCAACCTCAAACATCTAAGAAAGTACAAGTTCTCACAAATTTCTTGCCATAACCTTTATCCACAACCAAGGAGTTACTTCTGGAGTCAACTTGAAAACTCTTTGTAGATAGAGCCTTCAATGCAAAAGGAGCAGGTGTCGATGTAGTGTTCATCACCCAGAAGGAGAAACATTAGAGCAAGCCATAATGTTAGGTTTTTCCACCTCAAATAATGAAGCTGAATACAAAGCCTTACTCGCAGACCTTCAATTAGCTTACCACTTTGGTGCAAAAAGCATGATCATACACAGTGATTCATAGCTGGTGATTAAGTAAACCGAAGGGGAATTTGAAACTAAAGATTTGTTTGTAGCATACTATTTAGAAGTCATCCATATAGAATTAAAAAATTTCATCACTCAAAACTGCGGCGGCTCCCTAGAGAACAAAACACCCATATGCAAATGCCCTCCCTAGCATTGCTTCAGTGCTGGAGGTGAATGGAGCGCAAGATATCCCAATGATACATTTCTCAAAGCTAAGCATGTCAAAAGTCCAATAAATGAGCCACATCGGGTAAACCAAGCCCAAGCCCACCTGGATGGACCCTATCGTCGAGTACTTGCAGCATGGGATCCAGCCTTAAGGAGACAAAGAATCTAGAAAACTACGTTAAAAAGCAGCAAGGTACACCCTCATTGATGACCAACTTTACAAGATGTCCTATATTGGTTCTTATAAAAAATTGTAGGGCCTGGACAAGCCCATCTCATACTCACTAAGATTCATGAGGGCGAATGTAGAAATCATGCCAGTGAAAGATCTCTAGCCCATAAAGCTATGGCCCAAGGATACTATTAGCCTTACATGTAGAAGGATGCATAGTAGTTCATAAGAAGGTGTAACAAATGTTAAAAAGTATGCACCAATGACTCATCAGTCGGCATAGGAGCTTATGCTAGTCACTAGCCCTTAACCCTTTATGTATTAGGGACTTGATATAGTCAGTCCTTTGCCAACTGCTCCAGGGCAGAAATGATATCCCTTGGTAGCCACTGACTACTTCACCAAATTGATAGAAGCAAAAACCTACATCATAATAAGGGAAATAAAGCTCAAAATTTTCTTTTGGAAGTACATAATATGCAAATTTGGAATCCCAAGAGCACTGGTTACTGACAATGGATAACTGTTTGATGGTAGGCAGTTCAGAAACTTCTGTGAAAAATACAACATTGTCAGCCACTATTCGACATCTAGATTTCCTCAAGCAAATGGCCAAGCAAAGGCATCCAATAAAATAATATTGGAATACCTCAAAAAACATTTAAACACAGCTAAAGGAGGATGGGCCAAAGCACTACTAGGAGTATTATGGGCCTATCACACCACCAAGAGGCAACCCATTAGAGAAACCCGTTTTTCTTTGGTGTATGGCATGGAAGCTATCATACTAACTAAAGTACAAGGGCCAACATTGCAAACTACAATGGCAGATACACTAGGTAACAAGCAGTACTTGGCCTTGTGTTTGGATTTACTAGAGGAAAAAAGAAAAAAAAGCCCAAGTCTAGATTGTAGCCTAACACCAAAATCTCAAAAAGTACTACAACCAAAAGGTTAGAAAGAAAAAATTTTGAGGAGAGCTAATCCGTAGAAGAGTCTTCGAAAACACCAAGGAACCGAGCAAAGGCAAGATGGACCCAAACTAGGAAGGACCCTACCTAATCTAAGAAAAATGAGGCTTAGGAGCATGTCGACTTCAAGCTATGAACGAAATGAAGCTCCCTAGGCCATGGAATGTAATTCATTTGAAAAAATACCATCAATAAAGTACTATTTCCCTCCATCTTCATTTTTATTTCTTTTCTAGAAAAAGATTAAAATTTGGGTACAATGCCCTAAAACTAACTAAGGTTAGATTAACAGGCTCTAATCTGGTTGAAGCAAAAATCCAATAATCAAAAAGTTAAACACTCATGACCATGGAAGCAACAAACTAGCCATTTCTAATCAGGAATAATAGGCTCTAGTCTAGTTGGAGTAAAAGTCATAGAATCAAACAGCTAGGCAACCCTAATTTTGAGAGTGGTCCTCTCAAGTTAGAAACAATTATCTTCGTTAAGTGAAGCAAAATAAGCCGTACCAATTAGGCACAAATAGTTAACTTTGTTAAGTGGACCAAAGTAAGCCCTACCAGTTAGGCACCAACAATTATCTTCATTAAGTGAAGTAAAGTAAACCCTACCATTTAGGAACCAATAGTTAGCTTCATTAAATTGAGCAAAATAAGTCCTACCAGTTAGGCACCAACAGTTAGCTTCGTTAAGTGGATCAAAACAAGCCCTACCAGTCAACGGCCTCTTCATTTGTCATCCTCTCCAGCCAATCCCTGTCTTGGGGAAGTATCATACCCTCTGTAATCACCATTGCTACCTCCTCACTCTCAGTAGTAGATTCGGCAACAATCACTACCTGGTCACCTACCTAGATGTTTAGATGCCAAGCAGGAGGATCTCCACAAGGACAAAATTATCGGAATGAGCATTTGATGATGACATAGTTTTAGGAAATCAAGAATGGTCTAAAAGACCTAATCGAAAGAAAAGATTTATAATCGGAGACGTAGCAAACCAAGAAGCACTGACATCACTCAGCATGAATGGCTTAAGGCACCTTGAAACTCCAAGGGACATCCATCACCATTATTGCACCCAAGAAACTCTCCACCGACACGTAATTGGGCAAGACAACTGTCTAATTGTCCATTATAGCTCTAAGAGAAAACACACTCCAGAACTAAAATCCAATAAAAGAGAACTAACAACCCACCAATTTTTAAGTCACCTCAAGAGGCTTTGAGGATCTCTTTTACCAGACACACATCAATCAAATTTAATGTAGAGACCAAAGGAATAAAGAAATTGACAAAGTTCCCCATTCGTCATCATTTCATAATAAATGAGGAACTAGGGGGCAACTGTAGTTGGTAAAAATTCCCTACCAATTAGACACAGCCACATGTTGTTTATAAGCGAGGTCCAACCACGCAATGGCCCATCGCAAACCGAGTCTCACCCTAAACTAGTCTACTCTAAACCAGAGCAACCAAGGCAGAGTCTAAAGGTCACTCTAGTCAAACTAGATTTGAGGCATCCTGACACATCATTTGCATATAGACTCACTCTTAACCATGTCAAGTTATGTGATCTCTAACGCACATAGCATAACAGATTAATCTTCAAGTTAAAGATATGATCAATTGAAATCCACCAGTGAGTTTCACTACAATAATTCGTTCAAAGTGGTCAAAGTAGTTCAAACTGTTTCAATCTCAACCTCCTGAGATCCCATAGATCTCAATCCTTAAACCAGAAGGATCAAGCCTCATCGAGCTCTATAAGAAGATCCAAATGCTCGCTAAAAGAGATCTACAAAAATAGAGGTAACACAACTAAACCTCACCCTTACAAACTACAATCCTAATAACTTGATTGTCGGATGTCATTCAACATGTACCACACCAGTGCAAGGAGCATACCTAGGAAGCTCTACTATTTGCAAGAACCCCAACCAAGGTTGAACTAGACTAGGAGGAACTAGTAAATTAACATCGATTGATAGTGAGGTGAAATTTTACCACCCATAGACACCAGATTAAATAAGTAGCCACGATAATGTGTCATTTTAGGCTTCTAGCTAGCTTCCAATGATAGTACAAAAGTATTGCCAAGATCCATGGCATCGAAAGCCAAAGGTTTATTAAAATCTAAATCCTTAGCAATGGATCATAAGGGTTCATCGTCTAAATCCTCAACATCAAAAGCCAAAAGTGTATAAGCTAGCACCACCACATAGGTAAGCTGAAAGGATGAAAGGTTGAGTTTTGGTGGATAAGATCAAGTTTGGACAAATCACAAATGCTTTGGCATAAGCAATCTTTTAGGTAGGACCTGCTGAGTAGAAAGTCTCAATCTTTGGCACAGGTCCAAAATCATCTCCAATCATTTTAAAAAATAAGAAAATATAAATCATCTCCAGTTTGAACAGAGAGATACAATGCCCTTTTTTAACACGTATAGGGTACCCAGCTCACGAAGTGATCCATTACATAGGGTACGTTAATAAATACACAGGTTCTTATTTATTGTGTATTTACTGCAATACCCTTTTAAACATGTATTACTAATTGATTTGTATTGGTGTGATATCTCTCCATTTAGACATGAGAGGATTCAAAACTGCTTTTCGTACATAATAGACATTGTTAGCACTTAATTTTGGCCCAGGGACTAAAGGTTTCTTTCAATGGGTAACACCAATTCTTTAAAATGGTCATCAAGTATCTCTAGAAACCAAAGTGATCAAACAAACTTCCATTTTTAGGTCATTCATGTTCTTTCCTAATTTGGCACTCTAAACCCATGAAATTTCATTAAAATCTCCATATGACCTATTTTCTTCATTTTCATATCCTTATTTCCAATCTCGTAGTTTTCTAAATGATTGTCCCAAGTTTAGTCACATCCACATTAGAAATTATGATTTTACCCCTCATTAAAGGTAGACTGCTAAATCTTACTATATAAGCATCAAACGACCAATCAGGTGCCATGGATGCGTCCAAAACCTAGAAATATAGTGTTTTATCATCAAATTCTGTCATATCATGTTTCAATGAATCTTGATCCTCGATTTGAAATCTTACAAAATCTTATCAACATACACCCTAAATGATCAATCTAACATCATAGATGTGTTCAAAACTATCCTAAAACTTTGAAATAGATTGTTTGATCATCGAAACCCATTGTATCAAGTTCTGGTGAATATTGTCCCTCAATTTAGAATCTTCTAAATTATGAGCAAGACTCACATTAGATGGCCAATTAAGCATCATAGATGGATCCAACGTGCCTCAAAACCATAGGGTAACAATCATGATCTTCAAAATCTACTATTAAATCCTCCATCACATTGTATCAATTCACGATTGTCCCATCGAGTCCTTCGAAGCTCTAGATCAATAATTGGATGCCGCCATAATGATGAAAGAGGTAAATTCAACTATGGTATTGGGTCCGATTAAACTTGACTAATTTAGATCAATGAGATGTCATGTGGATACACCAACTCACAATGTCCTACAAAGCATAGGATCAGTTCCATTATTTTGACACATGTCACTCATCCTTCCGTAGTTAACTCACCCCACATTATCCCACGAACCCACCATTTTTTTGGTATAATTTATTCAAATTTTAACTAAAAATAAACCTATATTATCCTAATCATCAATTCCTTTCAAAAATTTTGTCATTAAACCCTTTCTCTCATATAATAAGGCTAATCTTAATTGGCATCTCATTCTTCTCTATTCCCTCTTTCAATCCAAAATTACTTAACTAATTCGTATCTTTATTTTATTTTATTTTATTTTAGCTTTTTTCCAACATCATAGTCCCTTTTATTGTGTAATTGTGGACCCCACCCTTGCATCTTACTCCAAAAGAAAAAAAAGGAAGAACCATATAGATCATGTCTCATAATCTTATCTCACTACAACAAAAAACTGCTTTTGCAACATTTAAAAAATGCTATATATAACGATATGCAACGTTTTTCAAGCGTTGTTCAGAGGTGCATTGCGAAAAGCCGAAAAATTTATGCAACGCTTTTAAAATGCTGTGTAAAGTACTTTATGCAGCGTTTTCAAAACATTTCATAAAGTGTATTTTAAACAACATAAAATTCACTTTTTACGGCCTTTTAAAAACATTGCATAAAGTGAACTTTAGACAGCATTTTAAAAACACTGTGAAAAGTGCTTTTTTTTTAAAAAAAATTTACCTCCCCTCTTCTCTTCCTGACATTTGACCTGATATTTTCCAACCTAACTACGAAATTTTTCAAAATGATCACCACCATGTAGTACATAACCAACCAAATTTATCTACAAATGTAATAAACTAATGTGATAAAAAGAGCTATTAACATCCCAAATATATCTAATTATTAGAACTTACATCAAATTACTAAGGTGGTCCTGAAAAATACGTTTGATCCAAGAAACATTCTAGAAACCTGACACTTTACAAGCTTCTTCTTTGGCTTGGGCACCTTTTGGTCTCCAGATTTATATGAAAAAGGATTATCACTACAAAATGCAAGTTTTGCTGTGTAACAGATTTAAAATTCTCATAACTGGGCCAGCAAATGTGGATAAGTAGCATGCATAAGACTTACTCAAGTTGCTCCTCAGGAACAGTTTCAAAGGTCTGTAGAAAGATCTTCTCATAAACACCTTCTGCTAAAACTTTGGTTCCCTAAGCAATCCTTCCCATGGCAACATCAACAACACTAGAGCCCGTTTTCACTAATTGGAAAAAAAAAATAGAAAAGTCATCAGTATGGACACTTTGTGACTTGCCGAGAAACTTGCTAACAAAGACAATATCAAATTGAGTGAACAAAATTTAACAAGTATATATGAAAATATAATACTTTATTTAGCAAAGACCAATATTTGTAGAGAAACTTAGGCAATATAACAGTACTTCAAAGACATTAAAGACAGTTGGAAAGAAAACACAGCAATAGTATTATACTAGGAGGCTTAAACAAGCACTCTTAAGATTAATATCCTTGGGGGCGTGTGTAAATCACTTCTGGCGCTGATGTGTCTGCCCCCTTATGCTTGGCAGAGGTTAGCAGACAATAGGGAGGCGTAGAAAATCCTTGCTGGTGTTGAACACTATTTGGTAGTAATAAAGGAACCACAACACAACTATGATACAGTACTAGAAAAACTTCTCTTTGACAAGAGAAACCCGGTGGCTTTGACCCCATTGACATAGAATCCATGATTTTTTGGCTGTGATGACATGATCAATCAGAAACTGTGTTTCTTATTTTAGTGCAAGATATCACAAGATCCATGGTGTTAGAATAACGGGACCATATTAAGATCCTTGGTTATTTACCATTTCAACTTTGTTTGAATTTGATAAAGAACCAACTACTAACCCTTGGAATATATTTATATTCCTCTTGATCCTATTAAATTGAACTTGTATTAAAAGTCACCCAATATTGTAAGTGACTCTTTTTGTTTTTCCTTCTAATATGTAAAATGTCATTATATATATATATATATATATATATCTTCTTTTAAACAAAGTTTTGAGAATCAATAAAGAAAAAACACATTTGTTTGGAGTAGTAGCCCCTTTGAGAATTCATGAGCATATGGAAGGTCATTAGTGGGAACTACATCAAACAATAAGAACAAATCAAGTAGTTTTCTGTCAATCAGATCAACTCAACTACCTGCCCATGCCAACACGTGGTAGCTACCTTTGGGAATTCATGAGCATATAAATGGTCTTTAGTGGGAACTGTAGAATCCTAATGGTGCTCTGATACCAATTGTAGAAGATGAAGAAATGTACCACTTGTTGAATCCAATAACAAAACAGTGGCTCATGTACCTCACAAGAACTTACCGACCAATCTCCTCACAAAAGGTAGGATAATTGGTTCATAATAAGTTTTTCCTATCCATAGAATGTATATGAACAAATTTCTTTCATTGTCCATAACCTAAGTGTATTATTTTAATACCTTTTGCTCCCAATATCTTATTCAGTTGTTTTATGCTAAGACCTCATATGCTATATGACCTATGTGAGAAGCAATGGCAATTGGCTTAACAGGGTGGTGAATGGTGATCAAGAGACACGACCCAACTACAAGGTAGGTTCATTTTCTCTCATTTTCCAGCTCTAAAGTTTAGCATCTAGGATACTTGTAAGACTCTAAAATTTGGTATGGGAAATATGCAATGAAGTCCCAATCACATGCAACTAGTATATGCCAAACATGCATTTATAATCAG
>JAOXJP010199292.1:0-12100 GCA_025762735.1 Platanus orientalis
GGAACCCATTTTCGATTCTCTCAGCGAGATCATCAAAGCTGCCCTCGAGGTTTTGAGATAGGTCATCTATCTCATTTTCATTCGAGTTGGCCGAGTGTTTATCTTTTCTAGATTCCATCGAAATAATTCTCTCACTATGGTTGCCAATCTGTTGGTTCCCAACAAAAGTTCTTTTACTTATGATTAAACCGTGAGTGGTTCTTCTAATTTGGGTTATCAAAAGGGTTCAGGTTTGGTAATGCCTCTAGATCGAGGACTCGAGGACTTTTACAATAGAATAATGTCACCCAAGATTGATAACAAAAAGGAAAAATTCACTAACTTGTAAGTGTAGAGTACAATGTTAATTACAAAGATACCTTCGAACAAGCAGATTAGTTATTGTCCTTCTTCTGATGCTTAAGGACTTCGTTGAATCTGATTCTTCGAACAAGATAGATTGGCTGATGCCCTTCTCCTAAAAGAACTTTGTTGAATCTGGTTCTATAGTATAGTCAAATTTTCTACTACAGGACTTCGAATCACTATAGGGTCAAGTTACTACTACGCTTATTCTAATTCTAATGCTACTGCTATAGATAAAAGATATTGTGGATGATTGATTATTCTCTTCTTCTCAGCCACATTTCATAGAACTCACTAAGTAGTTTTTTCAAACTTCACGGCCACTACCTCGAGTGGTTTATAGGTAATTTGGCTACATGGTCACTACCTCGAGTAGTTATTATGGGTAATTAGCCATATTTTAGCTTCATGATTGCTTCCCCAAGCAGTTATGGGTAGTTTAACTTCATGGCCACTTCCTCGAGCATTTATGGGTGATCATGGGACTAACTGTATGCAATTTGGTTTTGAGAAGTTGGGTAACCACCCATTTTTTCTTAACCGCCATTCCCACACTTTCTTTACATACTGGATTTGAGAAAGTGAGGTAAACAATAATGCTGTCAAATGAGATTGAACCAAAAATCACTCTCTTGGAAATACAATGCCACAACTGGAAAGCTCATGTAATTTATGTTGGAGTGGAGTCTGATGTGAACTAGAGGTAAGTGGAACCTTAGGAGTGAGTTCCAATAGTGTTGGATCAATCCGGGCACAATTGGTTTCATAGATTGTAGAACGAAAAGAGAGAATTGCCAGTTCGATCTTGGATTAAGCTAGGATCAGTCCAAGTACTCAACTCAATCCTAGATCAATCTAGGATCAAGCTGTAGTCGTAGAACGAAAATAAAAACTTCTGTGGTGAGCAAAGAAGCTTGGGTTTCATGGTTAGATCAACTTGTATGATTTATATAAGATCTCTATTGTTGTTTAGGGCTTCAGAGAGTGAAAATATCGTGAGAAAAAAAGTGGTTTGTAAGAAATTGGGAGAGAACTCTTATAATCTTCCCTAAATGGTAAAGCTTTTTCTACGGTTTTATGGTTTTTCCTCAACTTGTGGTTTTCCATATAAATTCTTGTGTTCTTGTGGTGTGCTTATGGTGTTGATTGTTTTACTTTCATTATTATTGCTACTTCTTGTTTAACTAGGTTGGAAGGTTTTCTGCTTTAACTCCCAACAACTGGTATCAGAGCCAGGTTTTTAGAAAGCTGGTATTAAGCCAAAGAAGGGTACACTTCGTTATGTGTAGGAGCAAAGACAGCACAAGCGAATGAATCCACAAAGTTTGGGATTGAGAAGTTCAACAGTAAGAACCTTGCAGTATAGAAGATGTAGATAGAAGATGTTCTATACCAGAAAAATTTCTATCAACCTCTTGAAAGGGAAAACAAAGAAACTCAAGGCAATGTTAGAAGCAAATTGGGCGGTGCTCGACAGGAAAGCCCTAGATACGATTAGACTCTCTTTATCACCATCGGTTGCTTTCAATATTTTCAAAAAGAAAAAAACTACAAAAGATCTCATGGAAGTCCTTGCACAGATGTATGAGAAGTCATCCGCATCAAATAAAGTATTCTTAATAAAGAAGTTATTTCACATGAAGATGACCGAGGAAAGCATTATTACAGAACATCTAAACGAGTTCAACAGTCACAAGTTAGTTAACCTTGATAGACATCTACTTCGATGATGAAGTTAAAGCATTGTTGATCCTGTCCTCTTTACCAGAGAGTTGGGATGGCCTAGTTATTGCAGTGAATAATTTCTTAGGTCCAGACACTCTAACATTCAATGATGTGTGTATATTACTTAATGAAGAAGTCCGTAAAAATCAACAAGAAAAATATCATTAAGTAGGAGTGCACTGAATGTAGAAGGGAGAAGAACTATTGAAATAGGGAAGGGCTGTAGGACATCAAAATCTAAGGAGAAATCTAAGTCAGTAAAACCAAGAGTGGAATGTTGGAATTATGGGAAGAAATGACATCGAAGAAGGATTATTAGGCATTGAAAAAGAAGCCAAACTAAGGTAGTAACAAAGAGAATGAAGCTTTTACAAGATGAAAATTTGAAGTCTTGGGTGTTAGACTTAGGTGTGTCCTTTTATACCACAACAAACAAAGACTGTCTCAAGAATTATATACAAGATAACTATGGCAAAGTCTATCTTGGAGACAACAAGGCTTGATACATAATTGGCAAAAAAGATGTTTGGTTGAACCTAACTAATTGAAGTACATGGTTGTTGAATGGTGTGAGACACATACCAAGTTTGAAGAGGAATTTAACTTTTGTTTGCTAGCTCGTAAGTTTAGGAAACACAACTACTTTCACATGTGAAAAGTAACCAAAGGTACCTTGGTGATAACTTGGGGAAAGAATGAAGATACACTCTATCTAATTGGAAAGTAAGGCTCCATTAATGTAGCTGAAACATGTATCAATTCAAACACATGACACTGTAGATTTGGGCACATAAACAAAAAAGGAATGAAAATTCTCCATAGCAAAGGCAAGCTTTCAGGTTTGAAGGTATTAGACTTAGAATTTTGAGAAAACAAAATGTCAACTTTTCCAAAATAGTAAGGACACCAAAGCCTCAAAAATTAGAACTGGTCTTTACTGATATATAGGAACCAACTCAGGTATGTTCACTTGGTGGCTCTTACTACTTTGTCACTTTTATTGATGATGCGACTAGAAAACTATGGGTTTATTTTCTTAAACATAAGTTTGACATTTTTGACATGTTTAAGAAGTGGAGAGCCTTGGTTGAAAATGAAATAGGTTTAAAACTTAAGTATTTAAGGTCTGACAATGGAGAAAAATATTGTAGCAAAAAGTTTAAAAAATTTTATGCTTTGAGCATGATCAGAAGGGAGAAGATAGTACCATAAACACCATAGAAAAACAATGTGGCTAAACAGACAAACAAAATGATTGTAAAGCGAGCCAGAAGCATGAGGTTGAATGCAAGGTTGCCTAAACAATTTTAGGAAGATGCAGTTAATACAACCACATACTTGATAAATAGAGGACCTTTAGTACCATTAGATAGTGGATTACCTGAAGAAGCATGAATAATAAAAGATGTAAACCTTTCACATCTTAGTGTTTGGTTGTATTTCTTATGTTCATGTTGATGCTGAATTAAGAAATAAGTTGAATACAAAGTAGAAAAAGTGCATTTTCATTGGATGCGGTTCTGATGAGTTTGGATTCCGATTTTGGGGCAATGAAAACCGGAAAGTCATTAGAAGTAGAGATGTGGCATTCAATGAGAAAACATGTATAAAGATAAAGCAGGAGAACATCAAGGCAAAAAGGAATTTATGGAACATGAAGATGTTTTTAAAGGTGATGAACAAGAAGTTCAAGGCAACAAAATGCCAGAAGAAAACCAATAGATGGAACCTCAAACATTTACTTTGGAATTAAGAAGATCTTTAAGAACACTTAAGCCAACTCAAAGATTCTCTCATTCGTTGTACCATTTGTTGTTGATAGATGGGGGTAAACCAAAATGATATGATAAAACTTTGGACGTTGATGCAAAAAACTAAGTGAGAGCATGGCATAGAAGAAGAGATGAAATCCTTGGTTAAAAACCAAACATGGGACTTATAGCTCCACTACCTACAATAAAGAAAGCACTAGAAAACAAATGTATGTATAGGTTGACGGAAAAACATAATGAAAGTAAGGGATACAAGGCCAGGCTAGTTGTGAAAGGGTGTCAACAAAGAAAATGCATTGCCTACTCTCCACTATTTTCTCTAGTTGTGAAAATGACTACTATTAGAATGGTGCTAAATATAGTGGCGGTAAAAGATCTACATGTTGAGCAGTTAGATGTAAAAATAGTTTTTCTCCATAGTGACTTGAAAGAAGACATCTACATGTAACAGCCACAAGGCTTCAAAATAGAAGGCAATGAGAAAATGGTGTGCAAGCTCAAAAAGAGTTTATATGGGTTGAAACAAGCTCCAAGGCAATGGTACTTCAAGTTTGATAGGGTCATGTAAAAAACTGGATATAAAAGATGTCATGCGAACCATTGTTGTTTGAGAGTTCGAGTTTTATCCTAGAGGGGGCGTGAATAGGATATCTAAATTTCTTTTCAAATAACCCCCCTTAATTTAAAATTCCAATTTAAGATGTTTGTTAAGATACTTGGAATTTAATGCACCTATACATATGTTTCAATTATGATAGATTTAAGTGCAATGCAATGACAATTTATAATATTGATCTTTCTCTTACTTTGTGATTTCACTTAATTGCAAATGTGGAAGATCATGTATGAAATGATAGACATGCTATGCAAATATAGAGAGAAGAGACAATTCACACCACAAGCAAACACACAACACAATATTTATAGTGGTTCAGCTCTCGGGCTTACATCCACTCTCAAAGCTCACTACCGAGTTATCAAATTTTATTTAGATTGAATTGCATTACAATCAATGTTATAATTACAAAACCTATTTATTTGCATAGCAAGCTCTACTCCCAGTGTCTCTGACGAGAAGTCTATACCCAGTGTCTCCGGCGGGTATTGGTCTATACTATCGGTGTCTCCGGTGGTAGTGCTTTGGTCTACACTCGGTGTCTCCAGCGGGTGTGGTTTACACCCGGTGTCTTTGGCGGGTGCTAAGGTCTTAATATAGACAAAATTCAATACAAGTTACCTCAAAAGGTTGATGTATTGCTTGATGCACATGTGGGTGATTGCTCATTTGTTGAGCTTGTATGCCAATCAACTCCACCAAGCTTCCAAGAGTGTCTTCTTGCTTCTTGGAGCTACACACGAGGGTTTACTCTAAGTAAACCCTTCTTCTTGCTTCCCTCTTCTTGTTCTTCAATTATAGAGTACTAGGAAAGCACTTGAATGGTTCCTTGATCTTCAATAGATGCACATAAATGGAGTCTTTGATAGTTGGGAGGTGTAAATGCCTTGCTTTCTCTCTTAAAGAATTTTTCTTTTTGGTTTTGGGTGTGTTTTTGTGCATGTTGGAGAACTCTCTTGAGTTTCTCTCATACTTATAGGGGACGAGCATAGTCGTGCACCCTTGATATGACATTTACCCCAATGGTCAAAAAATCGCAGACGTTGATATGTTATATTTTTTTGAATTTCTGCGATTTCAGATCCATCCGGTATCCCTGGATTGATTCGGTGTCTCAGTCTGAGACACTTGAATTTTATCGGATTGATCCGGTAAGTAGCGGATCGATCCGCTAAGTGCGGATTGATCAGACCCCCTTCAAATCGATCTGATTCTCCTGTTTTTTGTTGTTTTGCCTATAACCTACTCCCACTCACTTGGGGTCATATGTAGGTGGCATTCATTGGTTCATGCGGTTATGTAAAGGTCTTTTAAACTTTTTAACCTATGTCTAACATATTAAATACCTTTACAAACCTTTCTTGAGCTTGATGAGTTTCGAGTCTCTAAGCTTTCGAACCTTGGTAACTTTTGGAACGGATTATCCTCGGGCTTCAAGTGATTGGAGCTCGTCTTTCATCTTGTGAACCAACCACATTGATGATTACAACATGACTCAATATATGCAATGAGCTCATGTCATGCTTAATCTACCACTCAATGTATTTTACAGATTATTGAATTGACAATATACATCAACATTAACTTGAAACTTCCCTCAAAGAACAATATGCGGCTAAGAGTGGGCCCTCTTTTAATTTTATGTGACGCATGTATTAAAACGCCTGCCCAAGATTGAAATTTCAATTCTTTTGTATACATGTCCTGTTTTGACGACAGTTTGTTAATGTATTTTAAGCTTGTTGCAGAGGATTTGCTCCATGGATTCAAGTTGAGGATCGGTTTAGAAAGTGATTGGCTGAATGGAGGCCTCCATATATCTCAAGTTTGGAAAGATGATTGTCATAAAAGTTGTGTTTGCAAGCATCTTGATATACTTCATGTCCCTTTTTTGTTTTTCTGGTATAGATTGCCCAAAGAATATTTTTGATCTCAATGCCTTCCATCATTCCCCCTTGGACATCCTTAGAGAGAAAAGCTCCAAAGGCCTCTGCCACAATCAGAAACAAAAAGGGCGAGGGGATCCCCTTGTTTAGAGCCCCTTGGAATTGAAAAATATAGTCCGATGAGGATCCATTGAAAATAAATGAAAAGGAGGCTGAACCATGGCATTTCTTTATCCATCCAATGCCAAAGCCAAATCTCCTTAATATATAGTCAAGGAATCTGCAATTCATCTTGTCATACGCTTTTTCCGTGCCTAATTTGCACAAAATGCTAGATTCTCCCTTTTCCTACTAGTCTAAAATCTTGCATGTCTAATGTGATTGGCGGAAGTTTTAACTAAAACATTGGCAGGGTATCACTTTGTGATGGGAGTTATCTAATTTATTATTTATTTTTGGGTATGAACATGCAGGAGAGGAAAATACAGGAGGTGTGTAATTTGCATCAGCTTTCTGCTTTTTACTCCTTGGTGTGATTTCATGCTTGAATGTGCTGATTCCTTTAAACCTGAATGGCGTTGATTTTCTGCAGAAATTTTGAGTGCTGATTTCTAGAGCCTCCTGTGATGCTGATTCCATTAGTTGTCTTTATTTTCTTCTCTATTTCCATCAAATCAATTTTCTGTTTCAGTTGTTTTGGGTTACAAACATAGTTTTGAGAACCGAACCGGCCGTCAAACCATTAAGGTGGATGGTTCCAGTCTAATTGGGTTCAACCACCGGTTTACACGATTAAACTGCGGTTCGCTTCAAACACAGTAAAATGTAATAAAATACTAAAAAATTAAACAATTTATAATGCATTAGAAGGCTTATGACTGGGTTTTTAATTTTTAGACATACCAAAAAATGTAATAAAATACCAAAAAATAGAAACAAATAATGGAAATTGGTATTGGAATTTGGAAAGGCATATTTCTATTTTTTCTTCTTAATTTGCTAAAAAAAGCCGGTTGGTTTGATTGGAATTCAGCTCATAAAAATTCAGCCGGTTTTTTATCGGTTTTGACTGG
This sequence comes from Platanus orientalis, assembly GCA_025762735.1. Classification (NCBI taxonomy): domain Eukaryota; kingdom Viridiplantae; phylum Streptophyta; class Magnoliopsida; order Proteales; family Platanaceae; genus Platanus; species Platanus orientalis. Next base: position 7,418 of record JAOXJP010199292.1, read on the forward strand.
TTTTGCTGGTTATATGCAGTTTTTGGTAGATTGCGGTTTTAAATTGGTTCCTGTCAATCTGGGGTTAGATCACCCCGGTTTTCAAAACTATGGTTACAACAGTTCTCTAATCAAATCTAATAACCTCCACGGTTGCATAATAGTCGCTCTTTTTTTTCTGTTCTTTTTAGATTAGAGAATTTTGCATTTGGATTTTTTTATTTATTTTATTTTTTCTGTAAGAAATTTTTCTTATTTCTTACCACTGTTAGGTTAATCATTGCTGATAATTTATTAACTTGGGATCTTGGTTTACCTTCTGCTGTTTTTCTTGGGTTATTTTCATATTAGTTCGGCCTATCTATTCCTTTTTACTACTACCACAATTTCTAGGTTCCTGAATGTTGTTCTATTTTCCCTTGATTCCTGCATAAGTTAAATTTCTGATTCACTCCAAGGTTCTTTATAGGCCATAGAGTATGCTGTCCTTAGTAAGCATGTGAATGAGAAGCAAGAACTTGGTTCATCTGGTTCAGCTTTTCATTCTATATTCATCCAAAAAAAAAAAAAAAAAAAGACAATAGGGTTAATAAACTGCAGGAGATTACTCCTTCCTGACCAAAAGTTTCTAAGCTTGATATTCAGGAACAGTGAGAGACTACTTCATTAAATTTGGGAGGTGTTTTCGAAGAAGGGAACCATGTGAACTCCCTAGAAATCAGCCCCAGAAGATTATGGTTGCAATTGCCAATTAGTAAGATGATCAACGTCTTCATGGTTGGTAGATAAAGGGGTAAAGTTGTAGGTGCTAGAGTTTGATGGAAAGTATCTATAGGATGTGTTTCTTGATTGGATTCATAGCCTAGGAGCTTTCTTTGATCGGCATGATTAATTGAGGGCTGGAAGATATGTATTTCAGACACAAAGACAAAGGGTCCAACTATGAGTTGTTGGAGAAAATTACAAGACAACAGTCGTAGGTCAAGACTAGGAGAGGTGAGAACTTGGGTTGAGATCTAAGAGTTGGCTTAATGTTCTGAATTTGAGTGCAAAAATGTACTGGTTATGTACAAGATCGGGTTGAAACCTTAGATATCTGAGTCTTTCTTATTAGAGAATTTTCTTTATTGACCATGCAATTCACATTGGTGATCAAATTTGATGGAGTTTTTAAGAGAGCATGTTTCTCACAGGTTTATATTGAAGCTAATTCTAGAGATGGAAAAGAGTGAGCGAGGTCCTTTTTTTTGCAGTTACAATTGACCATGGGAAACAAGCTGAAGTTTTGAAATGGACACCATGTGCTTCAAATGTGAAGGCACAGGTCACTTTCTTATGAGTGTCCTAATAAGAGAACCTTACTCTTGACTTTGAAGTTAGGTTTATTTGTTATTCCCTTGAGGGGAAATATGTAAGAGAATATAAAAAATACAGCAGATTTTGAGTTCCTACAAGTGTGTAAATTAGATCAATTAATAGTATGAGTGTTCTTAATTGAGTTAAATCAAAATTGATGGGGGAGTTAGATCAATATAGGTCAATTATTGCGGTTTTTTCTCTTTACTGTAACTAAACTTTTTGGAGAAAATAAAGGTGTTTTTTCCCTTCTTTCCTAAGAGACTACTGTGGTTCTTGTTCTCCCAGAAATGCAAAAAGCACAAACTCTGAAACTGATAATAAATCTTAACACAATCACTTAGATTTTTCCAAAGTCATTAAGTCTTATGGCTTTGTCTTGATCTGCCGCTGGTACACCTTAAAAGATGGATCACCATAGGCTACATCAAATTTTCAGTCCTTGAACAGGCTATTCAATTGAACTTTATTTTCTAGAGTTCATATCTGATTTTTTCAATTTGAATTTTAGTCAATTATATTGTTAGTGGTCTACTTGAATTTTCTAATTACAGCCCTGTTAGTTCAATCAAACTTTACTTTGAATCCTTAACTCTCAGTTTGAATGCTGTGCTTTTAGAATCCAGCAAGTTGTTTGTGATTTATTTGGCTCAATTGAACTTTAATTTCAGCCTAGAGGAACCCATATATTGTAGGATTGTAGAAATCTTATCATCCTTCATCAGTTAACTTTATATTTTGATATGATGTAATTTGTTTTGAGATAAGCCACAGTGTAGTTAATTGCTACTGCAAAATCAGTTATTATAAAGGTTATACTTGTGATGGCTTATCAGTTATCACTGCATTAGGAGGTGTATGTATTTGTACTTCAGTTAATGAAGGGTCAATAACAGTTGGATGTTTTTATTTGCGTATCTTTTAAGTTGCAGAAATGGCTAAGAAGTTCTTTCTTGAAATTTTTTATTTTGCAGAGTTCTGTTATTTATTTTCCTTCCATGTTCTATGCCTGATCATGTCCAATATATTATTTGGAAAATATATTGTCATTCTTTGAAGCTCGTCTTACTAGCTTGTGCTGATCTTGTTTTATTAGATTAATGTTCTAGAATCTATTTTTAGCATGGTAGTTTGATTCTGCTGAATTATAACTTTCTATCATTTTTCTAATTGAATTTGAATAACATTTGGCATAGTATTGTCAAATATGATACATCCCTAAAATGAAGTTGATTGTCCCTTGAAAACATCAAATGCCATATTTTCTTTTGATTTATCTTAAGAACTGGAGCACTTATCATTTTTTTCATACTATCTATTAGATTTCTGTGTTATGGTATGAGCCTCTTTAGAGACATTTCAATATCATTAGCTTTCTCCTCAGAGAGTCAAGTAATTTTTATTTCTTTCGAAGGCATATATAAGTCTAAATGTTAGTTACCCGTCAACATCAAATGCCAAGTTCTCTGTAATTCAACTTAGAACTGGATCACTTTCTGTTCTCACTTTTTCAGATTTACTATCAGGTAGATTTTAATGTTGTGGTATGAGGCTCTTTAGTGCCATTTTAAATATATTTATTCTTACAGAAAATGACAAGTCATATTTGTTTCATTTCAGAGACATGTATAGTAAAATTTAATTCTTGGACACTAGCAAATATGAAACAGTACTAAGGACCATAACAAAGTAAATGTTAGTTTTATTCTGCAACCTTCACTTTCAAAACTTTTAGGTAATGGTTTTTTTAGAGTGTTTTGCTGGCAGTTAAGCCATAAGGTCTACTAGTTAGTAATGTAATTGTTTTAGGCATTACCAACCAGAAATAAAATTGTTTTTGACATTGGCATATTTGCTTTTCATTTTGTTCTGGTTGGTCGGGAAAATGGAGAAAATTGTTTTTAACATGTTTCTTCTGTACTTTATTGTTGGCAAGGGCTTAAACGACTTACTGAGAAAAGATTCATAAAGCACATTTTTTTGAACAGTTTGTTAAACCCTTTACCTGCTTTTGTATTGGCTTGAATGACCTTGGATTACATTCTAATGGATGATAGCACACACATGCATGGTGAATCACTGAGAGAGAGAGTCTACTGGATCAAGGTTCCTATTACAAGTTACTTTCGGTTGGTATACTCAGATAAAAAAAAATATTGTAATTGTTTTCTTGTTTGTGGTGGTGATTCTGTTTGTGCCTTCAGGCGGCGAACTATTTGAACATAAAGAGCCTGCTGGATCTGACATGCCAGACAGTGGCTGATATGATCAAGGGAAAAACTCCAGAAGAGATCCGGAAGACATTTAACATTAATAATGACTTCACCCCTGAGGAGGAGGAGGAGGTCCGGAGGGAGAACCAGTGGGCCTTTGAATGAGAGATTGAAAGAGGAAACAGGATATACAGAGGACCTTTTACTATGTGGGTTTATAATGGGAGGGGTTGGAGTGGTAGATGGTAAGTAAGCTAGTTAGGAAAGACAGTACTATTTGGCAAACATATGTTATTAGCCCTTTCAATTGACTGATTAATTGTATATATACAGTTTTATTGGTAGAAGGCATTGAGGGGGCGGGTTACGCTCCATCTCTGCTAATCTACCAATCAACCTCATTCTACCACTTCTAGTACCTTCTATGTGATTACTGCCGTTTTCTGGACATCTGATTTGTTATTATGTTATGTGGTATTTGTTTGCTGATTTGCGGGGATTATTTCCAACTTCTTTGGGTGTTAGTCTGGGTGCAATTTTATTGGGTGCCAATATTTTACCCTTTATTGGGGTTTTACGAATCGGTTGGAAAGTGTTGATGTTTTGTTTTTCAGCCCGTGTCAGGTGCTGAATAAAATTTGGGTCAAGTGGAAAAGAAAGTTCTGTGGAATTGACATGTTAAAAGAGATACTTCCCTAATGGAAGCAGCCCTGCCTGGTGGCTATTCTCAAACCGCGCCTTTTCTTTTGGGTTTCTGGAGTTAGAAGGATTAAATCTAAAATGGAAATCCTGTTGAGTGACATCTTAAATATGTATTTCGACGGATTGTGTCCGAGTGATACGTTTACAGCTTTGGCCCAGCTTAGCTATCATGCTCACAACACTTGAAGCCGAATATGAGTGCATTAATATACTACGAGCTATATCTACTCGAGCTTAAACATTGGGATATTTGTTCTCAGTTGATTCTATTAGTAATTACAATGCTTTCAAGCATATGTTGGTCGTTGTCCAAGGTCAAATTAACGGAGGGGATAAGATCTTTAGTTGAATTTAAAGTGTGTGTGTGTGTGTGTGTGAGAGAGAGAGAGAGAGAGAGAGAGAAAGGGTCAGCTGCTTTCACAACATTATTGTT
>JAOXJP010199303.1:0-12100 GCA_025762735.1 Platanus orientalis
GTTTTAAGAGGCACGTCTTCACATTGTAAGTAGCACATCTTTCTACAATCCATGTCCTCCTTAAGATAACTTCACTACATTCCGTTGAAATCTTGCAGCCAGTACAATCTACATATCTTTCCATAGATAATTCAATGGCATACTTGTTATTATAGTACCTACAATATGCATGATTTCGTTCATCTTGCTCGATTTTCTCCACCACACTTGGAGAAATCAAGTTCTCTACACTTTAATCAGTAATAGAAACCTTTAAGAATTTTCTGAATGAAAATGAAAACTTGGTCATAACCTCCATCATTCCCAAGACTCAACTAGATAGAACTGACTGAAAAACCTAAAGCTTTAATACCAAATCTGATGTAATATATGTCTAACAGAACCACAAATTGAAAGAAGAAAGAAAGAATAAAATAGAGGAGGAGAAAGAGAGAGGAAGATAAAAGGGTAAAAAAGAAATAACAGATTACTTACTCATGGAAGAGGAGAGAAAAAAGGGGATACCAATACCCAAGAGGAGAGAGAATCGTGGGTTACCACACCCACTTCAATACACACGTGTCTTCTTTTTTCAACTATTCATCTTCAAATGACTTCCCTCATACGTAAAAAGGTCTTTATATAAGCATTACATTGAGAATAAAATAAAATAAATCATATATTTTAGATCTTCTAACTAATATAAATTTGTCAAATAATAAAATACTTTTACAAAAAAAAAAAAAAAAATCTTGGTTAACATAATATTTAGCTTGTTGACCAAGTTATTGGGCCCTATAAGATCTTAAACAATCTCTTAAAATATTCTCCACAATCATGGAAAAAATATCTCTAAATATTCTCCACAATCTTGGAAAATATTGGACTTCTGAATTGACACCATGGATCCCCAAAATATCTCTCAATTATTCTCCAAAATCTTAAAGAATATTGGAGATATCTTGCAGCTCATATTGTGGGTCCCATGAACTGAGGTGACAGCCCATAAAGAGACAAAAATATCATTGAAAAAAAATCCTATTCTATTCCTTGACAAACATGTGAGGGCGGGTCTTGGCACATCGGTAAGGTTGCTCCATTGCACCTAGGCATCACAAGTTTAAGTCACGGAAACAGCCTCTCTACTTGCAAAGGTAAGGCTGCGTACATCTGACCCTCCCCAAACCCTGCAGTGGTGGGAGCCTTATGCAGTGAGATTGTCCTTTTTTTACCCCTTGACAAACATGCCTTATTACATTCAACCCTTAAGACTTAAAATAATTGCAAAACCCCCTTAAAAACATAAAATTAACTCTACACTATTGGACACTCCATGGAAGACTATACATGGTCTTCCAAATTCTTCTTCTTGACATAATATGCTCCGTGCTCCCACATAAGTTCTTTTTGGAACAACAGGTTTTTCGCAATGTTTTTAGCATTCTATTATGGTGGTTTATGTGTGGCATGTTGTATGGTGGTAGTGTAGAGTTAAAATAATTGCAAAACCCCTTTAAAAAACATAAAATTAACTCTACACTACTAGACACTCCATAGCATGCTATACATGATCTTCCAACTTCTTCTTGACATGGCATGCTTTTTTCTTCTTTTTTTTTCCTCATAAAAAAATTAAAAAAAAAAAAAAAAAACCAGGTTTTTCTTGGTGTTTTTGGCATTCTATTGTGGTGGTTTATGTGTGGCATGCTTGATTATCGTTCGGCTACTGTGTGTTTGTGCATTTGAACTGTTGTGTCTTGTTGATTGTTGGCTGGAGTTGTTTTGATCAGTATACAACAGTTGTTTGATGTTGAGTTTCAGTAGTGTGAAGTTCCTTTCAAAGTGTAGCTATGTCTGAGGTCAGTGAGACTACATCTTCCCATGCGGGCAGTAGTACTCAAGGGAGCAGCCCTGTAGAGGCTTATAGTGCTCCAATTAACAATAGTACCTCAATGCCTAGTGCTTAAGTTCTGTACTAAATGCATTTCCATTTCTCCGTTACTCAGTTCAAAATGGTTTAAACAACATGGATAGTGAGATTTGCAATGATGGAACCTATTAGACCAATTTATATGGTATCTTGCAAGTATTAAACATTCTCTGGTTAAAAATCTAAGTTTATATTAACTTCATAAAACTGTTTCTTCTACTTCAATTTTCAACATAATTGTACACAATCACTTCCTAGCTTCTCTTGCTCCTAGTCTTTTTGACAACTGTAGCAACTCTTCAGCTGCTTTGTGCAATAAAGTTGGCACTTTAATTCAGTTCTTATAAAAAATTCACCTGTTGACTAATCAGTCAGCTCTATCCACTGAGAAAAACTCTTCCTAAATTAGAAGGTATTATTCTTCATAATCATGAGAAAAAAACAAAGTATTCTTCATCAACCATCAACAGTCTATTTAAAGTATTATTTGATTATTCATAGACAAAAAGAAGCAACTTTCACAATTACGCCAAAGTCCCAACCAAATTTCATCACATAAAACAATCTCTTAAAATTGCCGCTAAACCTCCTGTCATTACTAGCATCCATTCATTACCTTGTCATAATATAACATTCAAACTCAGCTACAAAAAGTCTCCATCAAAGTTACTAAATCTGTCTCTTCAATTTTATCTTTATCATCAGTTTGAAATGCCCCAAATACATTTCATGTCATGCTCCAAATACATTTCATGTCATGCCTATGAAATGAGTCAACCTTAATTTCATGTTGATTTCATAAATTTTAACATGATGTTGAAGGTTGAATCTAAAAAAGTTGCCATTTCACAAATTTGTTCATAACTTCAAGTCATTGCAAACTGAACTAGAGTTAGGGTCTCATTTTAATTTTTTATTTATTTTGATAAGATAATTTCATTAATAAAAAGTTAAGAAAGAATGGGATAAAGCATCCACCTTGCAGCCAACAAGAAAAACAGCAAGGAAAAATACACTAGATCAAACAAATGGCTGTATGCCAATCCCTTACTATCCCTCCCCTTTAATCATTTTCCCACTCTTTACATCTCCTAGCCCAAAAAGAAGCAGTCTTTTAGCCTTTCTATACACTTGAAAGGAGATTTGGCTGCATTCTCAAAGACTGTTATTCCTTTCTCACCAGAATAGCCGCCAGAAGCATGCACCAAATCTTCCTACCTTTAGCATTTAATGCTGAAGTCCACCAGCTGGTCAAAGTGGTAGAAACATCCTGAGCATCGCCCAACTGAAGCCAAAGTCCTACAGCATGGCATTCCAAACCTCCACAGTCCTACATACGTTAATTAGACATAGGCCTTTGATTTCCTATATTTCACCAAATAAAAATTGCACAATTATACCATCATGAACCAAATCTATATTTACAATAGACTTCTTACACCATTTAGTAACTCTTCACATCGGTGATGGAACTTTAATTCAAAATGTTGACTGAGTGAAAGATTTGTAGCTTGTACTCGTTATAATCTAACTTCAACATTTTTGTACATGATTTCTTCTAAGTGAATCCTATTTCATATAACCAAAGATTTTGTTCTCTAAACTCAACTGGGTTCTGATGTTGGTTGGGTACCAATAATGGTATCTCATGATTCATCTTCTTTCTGGAAGTATTGCTTGTGAATCTCCTCAATAGTCCCTTCTCTCATTCATGGTGCAACTAGAAGACCTCTCAACTTTATCCTTTTGATTGATATCCTTACTATCCAAGGAAGATTCAACTTTCCTTATGTGAGAACTACTTTCATTACATAGTTCTCATCAGATCATTCATTATTTCCTCCTTGGGTATCACATCCATTATGCCAATATCATTATCCTCATTGTGTTCTTATCTCCAGTATCATATTCAAGAAGAACCTATATGATCCTCTGCATTTTCTCCAATCACTGTTCTCAATGTTATTTTTCCTTTATTCTCCAAACTTTGGTTTTCTCAAGTATCTAATGTTTTAAACCAACCTAGTATTCTTTAATTAAAAAATAGATCTACATAAAAAAGATGTTGAAAAGCATCTATCTTCCATTAAACATGGTATCATAGTAACAGGTAATTTCCTTGGCACCGACATGGGTGTTGAAAATTATCTATCTTCCATGCATTTTTTGTCCTTGTACATGGCTCTGACACTGGCATGCCAAAGTTTGGAAAGAATCCAAAAGGAATTTCTATGGAGAGGAGATGAGGAGGGTAAGGGACTACACCTAGTTGCTAGGATAAAGTTTGCACACCGAAGGAGAAAGGGGGAGCAGGAATTCGGAATCTCAAGGACATGAATAAGTCCTTGCTTTGCAAATGGCTGTGGCGATTTTCATTGGAAGAAGCAAGCCGATGGCATCAAGTGGTGGCTACAAAGTATGGTGCCCAAAATGCTGGGATCTGAATATCACTTGGGGTACTTTGGGGAGAAGCCCTTGGCTCAAAATCATGAAACTTCTTCCTCTTTTTAAAGCTGGTCTTGATCATGTAATTGGGGATGGGAGAAGGACCCATTTCTGGGAGGATGTGTGGTGTGGGGAGTGTCCCCTCAAGTTGGATTTTCCTGAAGTGTATTCTATGGCAGTAGACCCCAATGCGTTAGTAGCATCTTATGTTATGCCTTCTAATGGGGGAGTGGTTTGGAAGCCACAGCCAAGAAGGGATGTGTTTGATTGGGAAATTCCAAGAATAGTGCAATTGCTTGAAAAGCTTCAGGAATGCCACATCAGTTCAGATCAAGCGGACAGCCGGATTTGGAGAAATGGAAATGGGGGTCGTTTCACAGTTAAGAGTTTCTTCAAGTACCTTGATAATTCTCCGTCTCTTCAAGTCCCTTGAGCAGTGTCCACAAAGATTCAATTTTTATTGTGGACAGCAGTTCAAGAGCGGTTAACTACGATGGACAGGTTCGGTAATCATTTTTTTTTATGAATAGGTTAGGTAATCACGGATTCTATCTTCCAAGAATATCCTTACTATGTTACAGAAGTGGAGAATCAATCAATCATATACTTATTCATTGCCCTTACATGTGGGAAACATGGTATGGGATTTCCAGAGATTTTGGTCTATGTTTACAGCATCTCCTAAAATGTCCTCTTTGCTTGGAGCCTGGAGAACTTGGCCCTAAATAGCGTTGGCAAGAGAATTAGGCACCTTGTCCCAGCTGTGTTGTATTGGTCATTTGGTTGGAAAGGAATCAAAGTGCCTTTGAAAGCCATGCTGAGCCAACCTTCCAAGAATACAAGAGGGTCAAAAGCCGGATTGTGTTTGGGCCAAGACGAGGTAAGGGTTATGACAACTTACCTAATGGGGCTCTTATAAAGGATTGGACGAATTCTGTAGGGAGATAGGGGTGTAAGGGTGCTAGGTTGGTCTTGTATTACGGATTCCTCATCCCCACTCTCTTCCTTTTCTCCCACTTTCTTCTTTCTGTTGTTTTTGCTTCTTTCTTTAATAGAATTTTTATTCATAAAAAAAAAGTAACAGTTAATTTCCTGCCATCAAAACCTTTTTTCTTTTCTTTTCTTTATTCTTCCACTATACACTTGTCAAAACCTTCAGCTCCTAATGGCCTGGTACCTCTATGGATGCAGCACAGACCCAAAAAGAAAACGGAACAATGAAAACAACAAAATGTAACAGAAATTAAGAATAAATTGGCTCAGGGCTGAATGTAAACAAAATTCATTTCTTCAGCTCCTAATCAGGTGAACTTTATCCATATCATGGGAATTTCCTGCTTTATCACCCCAATCTGATTCCCATGACCAATAGGATTTAAAACCTCCACTTAAAATTGTGGAGTTCAAACTCTCATGAAATACGGTAATTACCTTATCCTTTTGAATTTTAAATCGCCAACCAAAGTCAAATCAACTCAAATTATTAATTACCCATTGTAAGCTCATGAAAGTTTCAATGATGAGGATCGAAGCAAAATTTAATAAATTAGAAATTTGAGAACTGAGATTGATTACCCCAATAAAGAAAGTCCAGCATGACCAGTCCAACAAAAGATCTGTTCCACAATGGTCCTTACACAAGTATCAATATATTTATTATAATAGGTATATATACTCATGTTTAGAACAATATATTTATGAGAAACAAGTATATATATATATATACTCATGAATAGAAAGAGAAGAATTGGATTGGATTTGTTTAATTTAGCATCACAAGCATCCTCTGAAAAGGCCCCCAATATGACTACCCACACCCCTATATTGTCCCAATAAGCCAAATAAGATATTATCCACCCCAAAATCTTCAAGGAATAGGTTAGACTATCACTAGACAACTACCTATTGTGAGGGTCCTCGATCTTGGAAGGATATGCTTAAAGAAAAGGTGCAAAAAAAAAACAAGATGCAATTACACACATGACACAGCAATTTACATGGTTTGGCAAGATTGCCTACATCCACGGATTCACACCGATTCCACTATGTTCAAAAGAAAAAGATGAGAGAATTTCTCTACTGAGGCTGCCTCTCGTTCTCTCCATTTTAACCCTTTTATACAAGCAACATAGAAGTAAAATATTAAGAATACCCCCAAAAATCTTTTTGGATGAAGGGTTTCCCCCCTCCCCCACCCCCGGTAGGGCACATTGCCCCCTGCACCCCCAATGTGCAGATCCGCACGCCAGAGGTGCCTTGTATTTCAAGACCGCACAAAGAATACTCGTCAATCAACACTACTTCTAGCTGCTAATCAGGTTCCATCCTCAACAATATGATGGTTTTATTCCCTACAAGGTCCAAAGAGACGAGTAATGTTGCTGGAAGAACTAGAAAAGGCACACAAGACCTCTAATGATCAACTCAAAGATGCCGGTCATTATTAATTTCCCAAGAAAAGTAACAGAATTATTTAGGAATTCAATACCAGAACTTCCAGGTCGAAGGAGAAATAGAGTTCTAACAACTATGGGGCTAATAATTACTTTAAAAACGCCTTAAAGTTGCTTCTCTCTGCCCTTAATTAGGTTGCAGGGAGATCAGATGGAGTTTCTGCCCATAGATCACACTGTTTGGTTCAATAAACCATCATCCATTTGAGAGCTACAAGTCAACACAAGATTAAATTCATTCACAATTCACAAAAAAATTGAGACCAACATGAAGTCCTTTACAAGCTGATACCAATTGTTTCAAAAACCCCAATCCCATTATGCTTCTATGCACCAATCCATGCGAAATTCATGAGAAACAAATGGTGAATTTCGGCCCAGTAGAATATTAGACCTTGAATTGTTGGCTGGAAAAATGGATTGTCCATCGGAAAGGTAGGATTTGGGCCATAACAGGAATACAGATATAGTTTATCTAATAAGATAACCAATTTCATGAAATAGTTCACAGATAACAAGTGGCTCCATATATAATTGGCATCACAGGCATCTCAAATGAAAAGCAGTTGGAAAAAAAAAAATTGAAACAATCAGGCAGCATAAGTACCAGAAAGCTGTGATTTGGAAGAAGCCAGATGTAGTTGCCATTGAAGCGATGGAACCCGCTGCGAATAAACACTGTGAAACCCTAAGAACGAGCCCAGTCAAAGTCCCAGGCGTTCCTGGGAAATCCTTCATCTTTACCAGCTCAAAAATAAACTCAGATCCTTGAATGGGTAGAGAGAAGAAAACCCAACTCCTCAGATTCAAACAGCTCATATGAAAAGAGAGCAGGGGAAGGAGGATTTGCTCAGGTTACCCATTAACACAAGAAAATTGAAGAATCAAACCATTTATTATTTTCTAGCCAAAAAATAAATTACAGTTTTTAGTTAGCAAGGACACATCTTTTTCTTTGCCAACGAAAAAAAGAAGAATAAAAAAGGACCTGTCCATTTCTTGCCAGAGAAAAAGTCAGGTATTTCAAACAACAATAAGAGGAATCTTGTTTGTTTGGATTCAATTTAAGGCTCAAAATGTATACTCAGCACCAACCGCTTACATTTATTTATTAGTTAGCTTTCCTTTTCTGATGAAATGGGAGGGAAAATTAAATAAAAAAGAAAGAAAGAGAAATCCGGTAGGGCAAAGGAGGACTTGGAGACTTGTACAGAAGTTAACCACAGACACAAAAAAAAATATATATATTTAAAATCAAATCAGTCATGAACCTGAGGTCAGCCTAAAGTGAGACCGACATCAGGGCCAACACATCAGTGCCAAGAAGTGAAAAGCATCCCGAAAAGTGTAAGTCACTTTTTAGCGCTGATGTATCTCACCTTAGTCTGACTTTAGGGGCTTACCAAAATCCAAGTCCAGTTATTACTTGTTAATTACTAAGCACTTCCCCTAAAAAAGAAAACGAAAAAGAAAAATTGTTTTAATGGTCCAAGAATTTTAAATGTATAATAGAATAAGTTATATCTATCTTTATTATATACATAAAAAAGACCCTAAGTCTTTACTGGGGGAAAAAAAAAATCTTAACTAAATAAGATCAATTAGAAGCTTAGGTTCAAGCTTGAAATAAGGCTAAGTTCAACTTATAAAGCTTTAAGCCGAGCCGAGCAAGCTCTTGGGTTTGTATATCAAAAAACATATATTTTATTTTTAGATGAAGTGAAAGAGAATATAAGTTTAAAATTGGAAATAAAATGAGAAATCCACTCCTCTGTGGATGGTTTCTCATCTCTTAAAAAGCGAGTGGATGGTTTTCCAATTTTATTTGAAGTTTGTAGGTTTGAAGGAAGCTGACATGACATGCTATGAGTCCCCAATAGTGACTATAGACCTATGTGGATATCTTTATGGAATTGAGAATGAAGTCTCGCCTGATTCAACTTGAGTAGGAATTTGTTGTTGCTAGTATCTGCTGGACATACATAAAGTTGTCATCGGATTGAAAGTTGTGGCTTAGAATACATACTGATTTCGATTCTTCCAAATGAGTTGAGTAAATTCTCCATTGGTACGTAATAACAATTCATGTCTTTCAAATTTGGTTAGATAGGGGTTTTGAACCCAACTTTTGACCCACTTGACAAGGGACAAGTGGACAATTGATGGAATCAAAGTGAGAAGGGGGATCCCAACCATACTCTAGATGTTTCACATGCTTGGGTGTCTGTGGCATAGTCCTCCTGGGAAGGGTTCGAATTCCGTTGGCAGGAATTCTGTTGTCTACTTATCCTACTGTAGTGCGGGTCTTCAATACAGGCCCCCAGTGGCCCCTATCATAACATGCCACAGAATGACACATGATGTGTTTTTGAGTTTGGTCTCTTTTTGGAGATATCTAGGGAGAGCTGCCGGTCGATCCTGGCGTGTTCCATCCGCATTGTGCTCAGTTCGGGCTATGCTAAAGGCTCTCCGAGCTCTAATGTTCATGTACGATACTCTATTTCTAAGTGGGGACACTTTATTAACCGCTATGGGTGTGGAATGGTCAGTGGTTTGGTTATTCAAAGGAGTAGAAGCGATGGAGAACTCTGGTTAATGATTTCAAATGTATGAATTTGAGAGGAAAGGAGCTAAGATGGAAGTGCTGCGAGGTTATGACGCTTTGTTGAAGGGAGAGGCGATCGGTGACCGATCTTCTCCCCATCCCAACATATCGGCAACAAGCCTAAAGCAGTTACTATACAAATCGCTTGTTTGCCTCCGTCGGTTACTAGGCAAAACGCACATGCGTCTTATGCATCGTTTATTATGCAAACAGCGCATGCCTCACCTGAATCGATGACTATACAAACCCCTTTTGCTGCAAACTCTACATGTGTGCCAAAGGCTCAGGTTACTCGGCAATAGTCTACCCCCTTGATGCCACCAGCTATACTCCCAAATGAAGGGATGATATCGTATGTACCACACCCCTGATGGGACCACTCAGGGGTTGGAATCAATTCACTTTTTGGAGGTTTTTGATTCCCTCTCTTGAGTGGTCACATCAGGAGTGTGGTGCACTTGATATGGCACCCCAAATGAAAGGGAGAATGAAGGGGAGTGGCAGTCAGAGCCTTGGCAAAAGTCTACCCCCTTGATGCCACCAGCTATCCACTGGGACCCAGGTGAAAAATTCTACAAAAGGTCAAGCGATGGTCTAATGACTAGGATAATCAAAGAAAATAAAGAAAGTAAAAAATTCTACAAAAGGTCAAGCGACGGTCTAATGACTAGTATAATCAAAGGAAATAAAGTAAAAAATTCTACAAAAGGTCAAGCGACGGTCTAATGACTAGTATAATCAAAGGAAATAAAGAAAGTAAAGAGGATTTCTTTTTGTATACCCTTAACGGAACCGGATGTTTGTTGGTTGGTTGAAGCAGCTGTATACATGGCAGCTCTTTCAAGCCTTTTAAAAGTCCAAGAATGGGGACTAAAGTTGGTGGTTATTGAAAGCGATTGTGGAGAGTTCATATCCTTCTTTAGCAGGTATCTTAGTTCAAGCCCTTGATTTGTTCATGGTCTTAAAACTGAGGCCACTTCGTTTGTTGTTTTCCTGAATTTTGGGTCCTCTATGCCTCGTGTTTGGTTAGAGGACTCCATGTCATTGTTTGTTTGTATTTTGGAAGCTATCACGAATTAATCTATTCTATCATATGCTTATTACTGAAAATAAAAAAAGCATGTATTGGATCTAGTCCACTACATAATTGAATCCATTTAAGTGGCCTTCAAGTCCAAATTAGCATACAAGAAAAATGAAAGTCTCACTAACTCAAAAATAAAGCAATCCCTCAACTCGCTCTAATCATGCAATTAATGGAGAGTGGATGGTTGAAGACCCACTGGAGAGGGAATGAGGGATTACCTTGTTAACATCATATCCAACCATGTATTGGCATGCATTTCTAGAGTGGATTGTATCCGCTCCTCTTAACTAACGCTCCTCTTAACTAACGCTCCTCTCTGCCCCTGCACATCAGCGCTGACAAGTGATTTTCACTTTTGGTGGGGGTGCTTATTACTTGTCGGTGCTGATGTTCCCGTCCCCTGATAGGGTGTGGAGAGGAGCATTAAGAGGAGCGGATACAATCCACCCTCTCATTTCTTCTTAAGTTAGTTGTCCTTCAATCACACACTGCATTTCTTCTGAAGTTAGTTGTCCTTCAATCACACACTGCCAATTGCCTTGTGGAAAGAGGGAATTGAAAGGATACATCAACAGAAATCGGCTTATGTTTTCCGACATTAAATTTTCTTCAAATCTCTCCCTCTTACAAGGATTTAAAAAAAAAAAAAAACACAAAAAACAAAAACGAAAAATAATAAATTAAAAAAATCAAACCAATTATTAGTTTCTGGTCACAAACCGTCGAGCCCAGCTTTTGTACACCTAAAATTCATGTGTAAAGCGTGCACACCGACCAGGGGTGGACACATCAGCACTGAAAAGTGATTTACACTTTTTGGGGGTGCTTAACACTTTTTGACACAGATGTGTCCGTCCCTTGGTCTGTATGCATACATTGCACACGGATTTTCACACGGACCACAAAACACCCAGTTATGATTTACCAAGGACATGTCTTTTTTCTTACCAGGAAAAAAAAAGTCAGTATTTCAAACAACAATAACAGGGATCTGGTTTGTTTGGTTTCAATTTAAGGCTCAGAATGCACACCTACTACCAACAACTTCCATTTATTTATTTAACCTTTCTATTTACCTTTCTCATGATCGAAGGAAACATAAAAATACAAAAACAAAGCAAAACAAAAAAGGAAATAAAATTAGAAATCTAGTAGAAAAAAGAGGGATGACTTGAGTACTTGTACAGTTTCATTATTACCACAAAATTTCCTGCAGAGTTAAACCACATCATGACACGTATTTGTAAGGAAAAGGATGGAAAAATTCAGCAGCAAAACAAATCAAATACGTGTCACTGTGTTGTTAAATCAGATTCACCAGCAGATGATCCGCTCCCAAAATATTAAAGAGCAAACTAGTTACTGATTACCAAAGACAGCTGTTTCTTTTAAGTTTTAAACTCCCCTCCCACAAAATTATATTAAAAAAAGACATATTTTTAGGGGTGTCAATAATCCGAGACGGGGGTAAGACGGGGGTAGTATCTTCTGCATCGCCCCCTTTGTGCAACTTCGTGAGCCAAGACAGAGGGGAAGTATCATTTCACTTTTGGGGGGCGATGTGACATCTTCATAAAATGAAATGATACCCCCCTTGTGTC
>JAOXJP010199314.1:0-11778 GCA_025762735.1 Platanus orientalis
ATGAATTATGACATGTTTCATAGTCATTTGTCTAAAAAAATGACTAGTAACCATTTGTATATTATTTTAATTTATTTATACATGACTTAAATGCTTTATATAGTTTTTTTAGTCCAGAGTGTGTAATCATGCTCAACATAGATTGAAATTCATAACAGTTCACATCAAAATTTTCATAATTTTTATAATATTTTAAAGCATTCTAGTGAAATTTCTATTAATCCTCATGATGAATAATCCATCATAATCGAAAATTTGAACCTTGGATAGGTCTAGAGTTCAAACCTACATCTCAATATTATTATTATTTTTTTAATTCATGGACCGGCCTGAAGCCCAGTTGGAGGCGGTTAATTAACGAGGGCATAGCCCAAACCCTGGTTCTAGTCTACCCCTACGGGTCCAAACCCCAGCCCGAGCCCAGTCTATAATTATAGGGTCAAGCCTGAGCCTACCATGGCCCGACCAAAGCTCAGCCCATGCCCACCCCTACCCCCATCTCTCCTCTACCCAAGCACTATTTCTCTATAGGTTGTTTTACTGCATCTATTCAGTCACTTAATTACTAGAATTTTTTTCTATGAGAATCTTTAAATTTCATCTCTTTTGCCTTCAATTTTTTGCTGATATTATTTGTTTACTGGCTGAAATAGACAAAGGAAAATGTTCTTGGTGGCACCCTTACTTGACGTAGTTTTCTCATAGTTACGACACACTAGCCGGCTGCACTGAAAGAGCTTTACGACCTGTTACTTCTTGCATTTAGGGGGAAGATTTTAGAATTAGGCAGTTTGAGTGTGAAACGAAAAAAGAACAGCCCAAGCATGAAGATGATTCAGATTGCACAAAATTGATTGAATCCGAGATTCCCAACGTCGCAGCCCACTTGAAAAAGGCTTCCAAGTTTTAGAAGAATCCAGAAATAAATAATAATAATAAGAAAGAAGAAAGTTTGAGGGAAATGTAACAGAAGCGGCGTTAGGTGCAGTTTGCCGTTCAATTGGGCAACCAAATATTTTGCGAATCGGTTTTTATACATGTCCAATTTTAATTAGGGATTTCAGCAAATTTCAGCAAATCCGGACTCTACTGTAGACCATCCCACGGTCAGTTCAACTTATAGAAGTTTTACATTCAAAGTTCCACTATGAAAAGCAAAAGACTAGTCTTATTGGTTGATGTTCTTCACTTAAATAGACCATATTCTTAACTTATCTATTCAAGTAGATGGAAATTTAAGGTGAGAGGCAAAGGCAAGTACGCCACTACACTATGCTGATGGTTTTAACAGCATTTTTTTTTTTTCTTTGGTAGGGTCCCTTGAGCCCACCAGCCGCATAGAGTGCAAAATGCTGCCAAAGGGATTTGGCCCTGGCCAAAACCTCTATCTTGAGATGCTAGGGGGCATTAGCTGTAATAACTACTCTTGTGACTTTAAACAATAGAAAGTCACAGCTACCATTCCTTGGACTCTATATTGATGATGATGGCTGTAACATAAACTCTTCGAACTTTAAAAAACAGAAACTCACAACCACATATTTCGGATTCCCAGCCCCCTTCTCCCCAAACAATTCTAGTGCACACAAACTTTGCTCATAGGATTGATATTTTTCTCGATTGCAATAGGTCATACTTTGATCATTTGAGCTCTCTTTTGGATTATTTAATTAAATTTTTTTTTATTTTTTTTTAAGGTGGAAACTCTCTTTTGGATCTAGTTGTTTAGGCTTTGATTTGTGATTTTCAGGGTATGATTTTATTCAATCCATCAATCTAAACTTCCTTCCGAAAACCCAATTTGAACTCACAACATTTTGTTGGCAACCTAAATGTCTTGGTAATTTTATAACTTGGCTCATACAACTTTTAGACAACCTAAAACTTATTCTTCCAAATATCCTTTATTAAAGTAGTCATAAAAAAACATCTGCCGAAGAATAAGCAAATTTGCCTTCATAGTTTAGGTTAAATAAACCATATATACATAGGGTTATGTATATTTATGACACCATAGGTCCATGCATTTGACCCATAGCTAAACAATCAACAAGGTTAATGACCCTAGACCAGGTTGAACCATTATCTTTTGATTGATTTCGAATATCCAATACCAAAAGTTTGTGCCTGCGGGATGAATCTAATCATCTTATAAATCAAGATGATCAATGAACTCTTTTAATTTATTTATTGTAGGAAAACAATGAACTAAGGTAGTGTTTGGTTCAGCTTCTCAGAATCGATTCTGCGTTAAAAAGTTGTTTTTGTTTTGGATTTTTAAAATCAATTCCTCGTAATTGGTGCTTGTTTATCGTAAAATCCAGAAGCGGTTTAAAACCCGCGAAAATCATTTATCAAGCTATGCCTTACATGCAAGTAATTTAAGGGGAATTGTCATATAACATTTTAAGGTTTAGTAATTTAAGAAAACAATTGGAAAACCAGAACCATTTGAGAACCATTGCTTCACTTAAATTTTCATCCACAATTAGGATAATTTAGTTAAGCCAGAGCTCAATTTTATGCCTTGTGAGCCATTTCTGAGCCTCTACTGGAGCTCGTTTTGCTAAACAAGCCAAAGCCCATCTAGGGTGAACCCATCTCAATCAAAACCAGAGTTGATCAGATTTCTATAACCATTATCGTGCCCCCTTACCTCTTAAACCACCTATTTACTAGCTTCAAAGGGCTCCAACAAGACCTGGTCGACCCGTCTGAGTCCTGAGTAAACACAACCGGTGATTACTCAGACGCGGACCCGGGTCACACGTTTCCTATGGACAAGATACTGAAACAGAATTTTTTTCCTTTTGTTTTTTTGGAAAATTTTGCAATCATTTGGATGGGTTGTCCTTCTTGATTGCGTGGTGGCCATAGAGACTCGCAATGGGGGTGGCGTAGAGGATTTCAGGCCGGCAATTAAGGTACACGTGGCAGTGAAATGTGGGCCAGTATTATTCCTCCTCTCTTCAAGTCGCCACCACAAAACTAACGTTGCGGGCCCGTTATCTCCAATCCAAATTATCGGCTTTTACCCAGCCCACAAAAATAACAAAGATCACTGTTGGACAATACTGCCCCTTTTCCTTACAAAAATAACAAAAAATACCCTTTATTTAAGAAAAATACTTTGTTTTAAAGGAGCACATTTATTTACATGACACTAAGATATGAAGATGCTCCTCTCTATTAATTAATTAACTTTATTAATAGTTTTTTTTAGCTGACATGGAATGCATTGAACAACATCTCCACTTGCTTTCACACAACAAATGCTCTATCTAGGATTTTGTATATCCTACTGCGTCCTTACACAATAGGCTCACATGTGATGGGTTTTTTGAATTGGAGAATGTGTGTTGACACTGGCCTATGTAGGCGTGCCATTGATCGACGTATGATTGCTTTTGAATTTGGGGTCTCTTTCTTAACACCTGAAAACTTTCTTGAACCCCGAAGATAACGTGTCAACTTATAATTCACCATAAACACTTGACACTTTATCATCGCACAATGTTTTCTTCCTTTTGAATTTGGTGCTTCTTTTAAATAGGGGTGAAGCTTAATTTGAATACTTCTTTTATCATTTAAACCCGGTTTGGATCTGTTCAACTGTCATTATGGCTTGTTAGGACCTGTCTGGCTGGACCAGATTCAAACAGGATGATATCCTCTGTGATGTGAATATTTGCACCAGGTTGGAGCCACCATTCATGGGGTGCCATGTGGCATCAAGTATTGATACAATTTTGTTATACCTGACGCCACACGACACCCCATGAATGATGGCTCCAACCAGACACAAATATTCACGTCGTAGAGGATATCAACCCGATTCCACCTACTCTTGTTTGGTGACGTGACAACCTATTAGGCTAGACAGGATCCAAACATATTTGAACCTTATTCACTCGTTTTTTTTATGGGCATGTAATTTTTCATTTGATAACTGCATTTATAGTTTTAACCCTAGTACAATATACCTAAGCCTTTGTGTGTAGAACAAGATAGGACTTACAAAATCTTGGACAGAACATTAATTCCATTTTTTACTATAGAGATTAAGGCTGTCAATTGGATTTGGCTGACCCAAAACCCACATATCTGACCCAAAATATAATTAAGATTGACCAACTTAATTTTAGGTTGAACTAAGTTTGTACAGCCCAAAACCCAACCTGACCCAACCAAACTAATTAGCAAATAATATATATACATACATTTATTTATTTGGAATCACATATTTAACAAATTTTCTATCATCAAATAAGTCAAGTGTCAGTTATTTATAAATAAAAAAAACATTTAATATGTATTTAAGAGTAATTAAGAACCTAAAATCAACCTTAAAATTAAGAAAGAGTTTTATTTAGACAACTTGAACTCAGCCCAAAAACCACTTTTTTAAAATGGGTTAATTTCGGGTCCAACTTTTAGACTCAAAGTTTTATTCTAGTTGAATTCAGGTTTTGATAAAACACTTTGGGTTGAGTTTGGATAAACTTCGGCCTAACTTAACCCGGTCCAATCATCAGCCCCAGTAGAGATCCCTTCCCAGAGCTTCAATTACGTTACTATTGTTTTTCTTAAGAAATTTATTGTGCTATTTAGTTAAAAAAAGAAATCCATATAAAAAAACAACTTCAGCTTCAAACATTAAAGTTTTGATGCAAAAATGCAGACAAAGGAGGATATTTTTGCCTCGCGTGCCTACAATGGCATAAGGAAAGAAGACTTCGTAATTTATACCTCATGAGGGGTCATTTGTTTACTGAAAATTAGAAAACCCTTAATTTTAGATTTCCCACTATAAAGACTAAATCTAGTTTTTCTCATTTGCTATCTGTCTCATGGTGAGTTCTAGGGCTGAGCTTGATAATTTCTCCACAACTCTGAGAGTTCGAGAGAAATTCTTTTTGCCCTAATTCACCTTCAATTTTCGATCCGCTTGCTTTAATTCATCTTCGCCTCTCAATAACAGATCCTTGTTCGGCTCCGTAAAACCCTAATTTTTCTCATAATTTCTCCAATTTATCCATAAACTTCAACTATTTTCCGATAATTTTTTTTTTTTTTTTTGTTGCCACAGTTTTAGAGTATGGATTTAGCTAGTAAGATTCAGTGTGTGGATCTTCGATCGAGTTTCTACACTGGTTCAGTTCTTTTAGATGCTGGGAAAACCAGTATTCGACCTCATTTCCGTCCAATTTCGGCTTCTCTAGCTCAGACCAGAAGAAGTTCCGATGATTTGGTTAAACTTTGTGTTTCATTTAACCCTAGAAACAGAAATCCTAGAGTTTCAGCGGTTACCATTGAAACTTCCGTTGCTGAGACTAATACAGATGATATAGAATCGCTGTTCTCGGAGAGCTCGATTGATGAGAATAAGCAGAAACGGATGAACAAACAGTCGAGCAGCGGTGCTTCGAGTGTTTCATCTGGTGTTAGGTTAGAAAACATCAGTAAAAGGTATAAAGGGGTGACTGTTCTGAAGGACGTGAGCTGGGAAGTGAAGAAAGGGGAGAAAGTAGGGTTAGTGGGCGTTAATGGGGCAGGGAAGACAACACAAATGAGGATTATCGCGGGGCAGGAGGAGCCTGATTCAGGAAATGTGATTAAGGCGAAACCAAATATGAGAATTGCATTCTTGAGTCAAGAATTTGAGGTTTCTGCGAGCAGGACAGTGAAGGAAGAGTTCATGAGTGCGTTCAAGGAGGAAATGGAAATCGCTGGGAGGTTGGAGAAGGTCCAGAAGGCGCTTGAGAATTCGGTGGAAGATTTGGGGCTGATGGGAAGGCTTCTGGATGAACTGGATTTGCTTCAGAGGCGAGCACAGGCCATTGATTTAAACGTGGTGGAAGTGAAAATTAATAAGATGATGCCCGAGCTTGGGTTTTCTCCAGAAGATTCTGATCGGTTGGTAGCATCGTTCAGTAGTGGATGGCAGATGAGGATGTCGCTTGGGAAAATTCTACTTCAGGTATTCTTATGTTTGTTTATTATACTTTGGTGTCAAACATCCAGTTACTGTATTGAATTTATTAAAAATGTAGTGGATGCTAAGAAGATGTGTTAAAATGAACACAAATTGCTTTCCAAGACAGTTAATGTTTTGAACACAAATTGAAATTCTGGTCATTTTGCCTGTCTGATTATTGTTATCATTCTTCGATATTACTGAAGTGGCAGGTAAAGGGGTATTGGGCTGTGAGTTTGTAACTTGCCCCTGATTATATCATTATGTTTATGCTATATAAGCTGTATCATAATGTAATCACAGTTATTGGTTGGTTGTTGACAACATTTGATCACCTGCAGGATCCAGATTTGTTACTTCTGGATGAACCAACTAATCACCTTGATCTTGACACTATAGAGTGGCTTGAAGGTTACCTTAACAAGCAAGACGTACCAATGGTCATCATATCTCATGACAGAGCTTTCCTTGATCAACTGTGTACAAAAATTGTGGAAACTGATATGGGTGTATCCAGAACATATGACGGGAACTATTCTCAGTACACTGTTGCAAAGGCAGCATGGATAGAAGCTCAATATGCTGCATGGGAGAAGCAGCAGAAGCAGATTGAGCAGACAAAAGACATAATAAGTAGGTTAAGCGCAGGAGCGAATGCTGGTCGTGCATCTACTGCTGAAAAGGTATATTGAGATCGAATAAAAAAATGACAATCAGTTCTAATGTAGAAGGTACTTTTCATTTATGATTACCAAGGAGCACGTAATTCTATTGGGATTTTTCTAAGTTGAAAATGTCGTTGATGTAGTAGTATGTCTTTTCATTATTGTTCCATTGATAATGAAGGCCAGCCTTTGTGATGTAGTACTTAATTTCATTCAGTTCTATCTAATAACAGAAGGTACTTCTACCTACTGTGGTACTTTAGTAGGTGCCCAGTTTCTTGTGCAGAAATGAAACTGATGTAGAACCAAGGCCCTGATACCAATCTGACGTCGAACAAACTCTCAGAATTTTCAAATAGGTGGGCTTAGGTTAATGGGAATGTGGTATGAGGTCCGGGTTTAAAGTTGTGGATTAGAAGAGAGAAGGGTTAACAAGGTAAAGGTACTGATTTTTTTCTTTTTTGGGTACTGCTATATAGATTGTTCCAGCAGCATTTGTGGGCAGAAAGAAAGGGGGGGGGGATGGTAGGTGTACAATGAGGTCATATGTAGGAAATTAAAGGCAGAATATGTCATAGGATGAAGAGGGATCAAATAACATGTATGAAGGCCTTCATTAATTGAATAAAATGAAAAAAAGAATAGGAGAACTGAAAAGAGAGGTACACGAAGTCCACATTGATTTGTTATGGAGTCCCCCACAACTATCGCTAATGGAATCCACCATTAACAACACCTTGAAATCCATCAAAGTAAGAACAATCAAGAAGACAATATTTACTACTTTCATTGATTAAGTTTTGATAGAAAGGAGTACATGTATATATAGGCCAAGTTTCCCCCTTCTTGTTCTAAAAAAAAAAAAAGGTGAAACCAAAATAAGAAAAAAACATTGCAATTCCTAAAATAAGAAGATACTCTAATTCTTGAAAAAGAAAACCCAACCAAAATAAGAAGAGAATCCACCCAAAATAGCTAAATATTCCACTTCCTTTGGATAAAAAAAAAAAAAAAAAAAAAAAAAAAGATCACAACATAACAGTATGAAATACTGCCTCCTGTAGTTTCACTTGGGAAGTTCAAAATGTGTTTATCTTTTCTTAGCTAACCATTTACCACTAAGGTAAGTCCTTTCTGGAAATTAAGAGGGCATTTACTTCATTTCATTTTCTATGCAGCAGTCACATTACAAATAATTGTTTTTCGAGCTTTTAAATCTCTTTTCTATACTTTTTTTTAACAGTTCTATACTATTTAATCCTACACGTTACATTATCTGCTTCTCTAACATGTCTGACCCGAAATTTTCTTTTTAGTATTACTTTGCAAGGTTTTAGCTTTTACAGATTTAAACCAACAGATTCTTGAATGCCTTTGTGATAACAGAAGCTGGAAAAACTCCAAGAAGAGGAGCAAATTGAAAAACCATTTCAACGGAAACAAATAAAGTTCAGATTCCCTGAGCGTGGAAGAAGTGGTAGATCTGTGGTATCAGTCAAGAATCTTGAATTTGGCTATGGGGATCAGGTGGGTGGACATACTCTATATTATGAGGATCCATTTTATATTGACATTACCTTTTCTGTGATTGGTGTCCCCTTGTTTTTGCCTCTAATAATTCCATGTGCATTTTCTTGTCAGGTGCTGTTTAACAAGACAAATCTTTCAATTCAGAGGGGCGAGAAAATTGCTATTCTTGGCCCAAATGGATGTGGAAAGAGTACATTACTTAAATTGATTATGGGCTTAGAGAACCCAAGAGGAGGTGAAGTTCTGGTTGGGGAACATAATGTTCTCCCAAATTATTTTGAGCAGAACCAGGTTTGTCACATTTAGCAGTGGTGGCTTCTATCTTTGGTGTGATTTTGGTCATTTTAGTTATCCGTGCTTATCTCTTAAGTTCCATTGCTTTGCATTTACGTACTTTATTGCTGTCTAAGATTATTCAATTCCTGGTTTCAGGCTGAGGCACTTGATTTGGACAAAACAGTGCTTCAGACAGTGGAAGAAGTTGCAGAGGACTGGAGACTTGACGATATAAAGGGACTCCTTGGTCGTTGTAATTTCAAGTCAGACATGCTTGATAGAAAAGTCTCCCTTTTGAGTGGTGGTGAGAAGGTAATTTACCTTGTCTACCCCTCATTTACATCCACCAGTTTTGATTGACCACTTGTCAAACATTTTCTCTTCACTTCTACTGGATAATTCCGTCTCTCTTTTCATCTTCATCAATGTAGGAAAAACTATTTAGGCAAGCTTAATTCTTTGGGTAGCAAAAATAGATGTGATGAAAGCTGTAAGCTGACGTAGTTTCTCTATTTTTAACTTTTATCATGCTAAATTTTGCTTGGGACTCTAAATAAATGTAATTTTCACAGGAATTCATGGTGAAAACAAGCAATTTCTTCAATCTCATGTTTTATGTTGTTTTTGATTATTTGTTCACCTTAATTTTGTGTTGTCCAATTTTTTTATTCTGAGTTTTGATCTTTGTATTTGTAACCATTCCTGGACATGTGCTTCATCGTTAGGTTATGAGAAAAGTATAGTATTGAATTTAAGACCAGCCAAACATTTTTTATCTGTGTACAGTAAATATAATTCTTATGGGTCTTTTGATTGCCTAATTCTTTCAAGAAATTTTAGCTCTGAGTTACCTTAATTATACCTTCCATAGACTGGTTTTCTTTAGCTTCAGAATTATGATCTTATGTGCGACAGGGTCATGTCACCAGATTCGACGGGGCAGCCTTTAAAAAGGCATAATGTGGGCATCAGTAAGATATATTTTGGGGTAGAATATTTCTAGATATAGAAGCCTTTAAAAAGGCATAATGTGGGCATCAGTAAGATATATTTTGGGGTAGATTATTTCTAGATAAAGAAAGTACTAAGTCCAAAAACCTGGAAAAGAATTTATTGTACTAATAATTCTGACTGGAAAAATCACAACAACAAACATGAAGTGCGGCTCGCATTTGAAAAACCAAAGTTTGCTGATGAAAGTGTGTTATTAGAAGCTAATCTGCTGTCTGTATGTGATAGAAATGCCAGGCCAGTGAGGTGGATTGTGGAGGATTTATTCAGGAGGTAGAAATCATTAATATAGTAGGTGAGAACTATTTGGAATCTACTTCAGCCTAGGAGATTGTCGATTTCCTGCTGGTCCTGCCCATTGCTGCTATAAAACCACCTCTATTGGATCTATTGCCATGACTAGCAAGTATGTTCATAAAGTATCCCTTTAGTGCATTTACATAATGCACCCACATGTAAAGCTTAGAGTCTCACTCCAGTGACTAAGATTACATCACACTCCATTATATGGCATCTTTACATGTAGTAGCCCTATAATTTGTGTCCAACATCACCCATAGCTATAAAGTTTTAGGTCTAGAAGAATTGGATTATCAGATCTCTAAGCACATTCTAATGTGTTTGACATCCTATTATGTTACTTGAGGACTACCTACCTACCCCAAAATTATGATCTTTTGCTTTGTCAATTTGATATTGGTACATGTCAGTATGATTTTGCCACTAGATCCGACTTCGGGCAGCCTTTAAAAAGGCATGATCATCAATTAGATATCTTTTGGAGTTGAATATATCTAGATATAAAACTCTACTGAGTTTAAAACCAAGAATAAGAATTGGTTGTACTAATAGTTATGCCGTTAGAGATGAAATTTTCCATTTTGGTTCACACTGATGAACTTGATTCCAGAGGGGCAGTGCTCTTGGCATTGCATTGGGAGACCCGTATCTTCTGCTGCTCTTGCAGTCCTCTTCCATTGGTAAATGTCAATTTAATTAAGTGGTCATTAACAACAATATCTAATGATCAAAAAAAAATTCTACCTCAAGGAGATCAGTGGAGTATGGATTCTTTTTTAATATTTATATTGCAGGTGGGAGATTGTGAGCCTGATTCTATGCCACTGGCAGATGTCTCCACTTTTTCTGGATCTTGCTTTTTATATTCTCATTTTGCTGTTTGGCAGCCACCTGTAATGGCATAGAACACATCAAGGAGATCAGTGGAGTATGGATTCTCTTATGTAATAATCCCATCATTGTGCTGTTTGGCAGCCACCTGTAATGTAATCATTTCATTTGAGTTTCTCAAGGCATTTGTAGCCATGAGATGATGGTTTGTAATGACCGAATTCAATTTTATACAGATTTGTTAACTTACAATTAGAAATGAAGTCATCTTATGTTTTTCTATAAAATGAAATGACTTGTGTCATCAAACAAATCTGAATGGGTTGATTACAAACCATCTCGTTGTGGTTACAAAAGCCTTGGGAAACTCCAATGAAATGATTTCATTACGGGTGGCTACCAAATGCAGCCTTACAGATCATATCAAACTTGTCTACGGTTTCACTTTTTTTTTAGGAGAATAAAGTTGTGCTGTATCACGTTTTTTATAAGACTGTACCGTATCACTTTATGGGAAAGAAAAATCAATGAAAAGATCTTAGTTTGGGTGAGCCGAGCCGAGCCGAGCCGGAACCCCAATCCCTATATGATGAGCCTAGGCTCAGCTCAGCTAGGTTGGTTGAAACCCCTATTTTTGGCTACTTTAATTTTTATATAAGCTCACAACTTTTAGATTATGCGCATTATTGTTGCCTAAAAACCTATAATCCAGAAGAATATTACATGTGCATGTGGTTCATAAGTAGTTATATAAGGTTTAGTTAGATGTACTCTTTAACCCTGCAAATGTATGCATTTGCATTTGCATCATCACATACCATATATAGACAATATCATTTGTAGGTAATAAACCATATTATCAAGCCAAAGCTACACTTAAATTATAGAAGAAAGGATAATGGTCAAAAGTGGGAAACCTATACAACTTTGTTTTATATAATTCAACTTTTTGATAGCTAATTGTAGGTGAAGATGGGTTTTGAATCCAAGTTTGTATACGACTCTCCCATAGACTTTACCAACCTAGTAAGCTGGCATCTTCTTTTATATAATTCAACTTGACACTAGAATGAGTCCACTTATATAATATTGTAAATCATGCGTAACCAAACCTTGCCTGTCTTATTACCAAAATAAAAAACCTAGCCTGACCCAAGCAATAATAGCCCCAACTTAGCTCTCTCTCTC
>JAOXJP010199325.1:0-12099 GCA_025762735.1 Platanus orientalis
GTGATGATAGAATATTAATTATTATTAATTAAATAATTAATTAATCATGCTTATATTTTATGTGAATGGCTTTGTCATGACACATATTTCTAACACTTTCGTGAAACTTATCTGCCCAGATTCCCTCAAATACTTCAAAAATAGCAAAAAATCAGGCCTAAAAACCGAGTGTTCAACTGACTCCTGGGAGTTCATCTAAATTCATAAACTCATTCCATCAGTGGCTACCCCACAGTAAATTTAAGACCTTCAGAGTACTAAATTTGCACTAGATTACAGAAATCTTGTAGCCCAAATCATCATTTCCACTCAAGCTAAGATAAAACACTTTTCGTTTGTATTTGGCATGTGGAATGCCCTTAAAAATTCTCTCAAATTCATAATGTAGCAAGGTTAGACCTATTTTCTCAGTTTCACCCCTGCCTTCAAAAGATCTTTTCATAAACTTAAGCGTCAGAGAATGTCCTGTAGCTCAATCCCATCAGCCTTCGAGCAACTATAAAAACCCTAACTCTCCAAGTGACCCTACTTCAAAAATCCTTTGGCAACTGCCCGAGAATCTAATGGCCAATTTGTCATATCCTGTAGCTCTGAGACTTCTCAAGCTTTAAATCCCCTAAACGTGGTTCATGGCAAAGACCTATAAAAAATACGGGAGCATCCCCAATCAAGAATCCCCCAGGTGCCCAAAAGGGTATCTTCGGTACAATTTCTTACTCGGGTATTCTAATTCAGCACAGTTAGAGGCTATGGTTCACCTAGACTAAAGGTTATCTTCCATCTGAAGATCTAGGATCAATTTTACCATTTTGCCTCTCTAGTATTTTTTAGAGCATTTTTAGGCTAGTAAACCCATAATGTCACCCCATTGCCCTTATTGTAATTTGGTTCCGATTGACTTATTGCGACCGAAATGTTCGAGACTTCAAAAATAGACACTAAGTTCACATGTTTCTGAGCACAAGAACCCATAAAGCAAGGTAGACAGGTAATGTAGAAAGACCAATACATTTTAGGGTTGATGAGCTCATCATTTTTGGATTTTAGCTCATTAACCTCATTTAATGCATTCATACCTACAAAGACTTAAATGCCCTCACCCTTAGACAAGAATCCCCATGATGGCCCCCTCAATCCACCCTTTGCCAAACCATAGGCTACTTTCACCTAACCAATCACAAGAGCCCATGGGGATGACATGGCACTAAACTTGTTTCCTATTTGTGTCATGTCAACAATCCAAGTGAGCTAACACAATACCACTTCTCCTTCATACATCCATTGCCAAACCATGGGCTACTCTCACCCAACCAATCACAAGAGTCCATGTGGGTGACATGGCACTGCACTTGTTTCCTATTGGTACCATGTCACCAATCCAAGTGAGGTTAACACTCCCTTCCACTTCAAAACCCCCTTCCACCTCAACACCCTCTCACCTAACCCTAGCCATCCACTTCAATAAGCCCATGGTTCAATCTTGGCCCTTGGTTCAACCCTTTGGAGGCTATAAATACCCCAAAATTCGTGATCAATAGGGTTGGCAACTAGAAACCCTAAAAAAGGGGGGGAAGAAAAAGAAGAAAGAGGCAGAAAAGAGGGGATTTCTCAAACCTCAAGCCCTAGTTGGCTTAAGGTATGCCTAACCCCGTTCAATTTTGTTCTTCATGAGTTCATATTCTAGATTACTAAGCTGTTATGTTGTCCAATTTATGCTTTCAAGTTGCTTCAAGTCGGGTTACAAGATAGAGGTTTAATAGCCTCTTTTTGCTTTAGTTTTTTATCCATACCTAGTATAAAATTTATTATGATTTTTGTACTAATCTATTGAGGCTCAAATTTTAATATGTTATTCTTAATACCTATGTCTACTTCTATATTTAATTTCATAATTTTTTGAGCTTTGGAAGGCCTCGAGATGGCCCCTCAAACAAACCCTAAAATCTGGGTCTTATATGACTTATATTCAACTGAATTATTGTTAATTTTTTGTAGAATTTTGTTAACATGATCTTGAGTTAATTTTTGGATATGTTATTCCCCTAGTATATGCCTGCATATGGTAGAAATTTAGAAATTTTTAATGCCCTTAAGGGGTCCAAATGGCCGAAACAAGGTTGTTGGATTTTGGGTCAAGGCCTAACGCTTGAATTTTAAGGGAATTATAATTTAAGCATTGAAAAATTAGGCGTTGGATAATTAGGTGTTAGATAAAATATAGGCTTATCATATATAGTTAGAAAGATCTCTCTCTCAGCTTTCCAAATCGACTAACCACGCTCAATTTAGAATTTTGTAGAGAGAGATATATCCTTCAGAGTGTAGATTGTCCAAACATAACGCTTGAATTTTAATAGCATTGATAGTAAATTTAGGTGTCAGTTTCACAATCAGGTGTTAGACAAACATATGTTCATTATATATGATTAGAAATATCTCTTTCTTAGCTTTCCAAATTGACCAACCATGCTCAATTTAGAATTTTGTAAAGAAAAATATGTCCTCCGGAGTGTAGACTGTCCAAACATAACGCCTAAATTTTAATCTATTAAAATTCAAGCATTGATAGTAAATTTAGGCATCAATTTCATAATTAAGCATTAGACAAACATAGGCTCACTATATATGATTGGAAAGATCTCTCTCAGCTTTCCAAATTGACTTACCACGCTCAATTTATAATTTTGTGGAGAGAGATATGCCCTCCGGAGTGCAGAATGTCCAAACCTAACGTCTAAATTTTAATCTGTTAAAATTCAAGCGTTGACAGCAAATTTAGACATCAGTTTCACAATCAGACATTAGACAAATATAAGCTCATAATATATGGTTGGAAATATCTTTCTCTCAGTCTTCCAAATTGACTGACCACGCTCAATGTAGAATTTTGTGGAGAAAGATATGCCCTCCAGAATGTGGACTATCCTAAAGTTAAAATTCAGGCATTGAAAGATTAGGCATTGGAGAAATTCAGGCGTTGGGATCTGGAACCCACCCTAGTGAACCCTGACTTTCTCTAAAGTTTGTTCGCAAGTAAATAACACCTTGGAATCTATCCATATGCTTAGGCACTTCTATGGGTCCTATTTTCATTCCAATGCCTGAATTTTTATTCAGGCGTTGAGAGGAATTTCAAGCGTCAAGAGGAATTTAAGGCGTTAGGCCTATGTTAAAAATCACTTTGTTCTTAAATGTTTAGCATTTCATTTTGGAGATAAGGCAAAGGCCATAGACCACAGAAGAAGGCCCCCACCCCTATATGTAACTCTTCACCCTTCTGAGACCCATACAAGGGGTTTAAAACCCAAGATCAGTTGCTTGCTAGAACTGACACCTAAATTTCATATGAATTAAATTTAGGGGTTGAAAATTCAAGCGTAAGAGTGAAACTCAGGAGTTAAGCCTGTGAAAGACAAATTCCTATTTCAGCTTCCCAATAATCATAGCAAGGTTGACTATATGCTTATGATTTTTAAGTGTCTCTGATATCCAAACTTTACCTGGGAAACAACGCTTGGGTCATGGCTGCTACGTTAGTGTAATCAGGTTGAGTCAACCTACCCAATCACTACTTTTCAACCTATCATAATCTTTTATGGTCTCCTTCTTACCTTAGGGTTATGTATCAGTGGTTCACGACCCAAAGACCCTATAACCTGCTCATAGCTTCATTAGGTTCCTAAAATCACGCACATTGGTACAACATAGTCCTGACCCCCATTTCGTTAACTTGTTCATATTTTGCAGTAGTGTAGAATACTTTGTAAGTATACAAACAATCTAAAATGAATTTAGCTTGAATCACCCTTACAACCAGACATACTTGACTACCGAGATTGACACACACAACAAACCCCTAGAACTACATGCAGTTTGATCCCTACAAAACCCTAGGAACACACTAAATCATATAAGATTGGGTAAGTAAGTAGCTTGAGACTATGTCTCAAGTGCAATTGTAATAATCATACCACAGGGGTGGTAAAGACCAATAACTTTACATTTAACAAGCATATATTTTAACATAATTCAAAACATGTATAAATGAGAGAAGCTGCCCTAAAAGGATAAAAGTATTTGGGATGCCTAACACCTTCTCCAAATACAACTAAACAACTTACCCTTTATCTCAAGAATGTAGACCAGTATTAGGAGTTAAACCCTTAGACCTTTGGGTCTAGACTTCTCTTCTTCCCTGTAAGATGAGAACCGATGTCCAACTCCATCGGTTAACCCAGAGTTGATGGTGACTCACAGAAAAACCTAATTCTCATGTAAAAATGTTAGAAACTTTCACACACCGACATCATGTGCCAAAGAGTGACCTCAAAACTACGGCCAGACGGGGGACCATGTGAAGTAGGTTTCTTGGTGGGTGTAGGTCACATATATAAAAAGGTTTATATTAGGATTTCTCATTATGGGGAGTGCAGCCACAAGGTTTCATTGTAATCTCTGATTTTGTTCATAGTAAAAACTTTCTCACCGTTTTCACCCATGAACATAGGTTTTAAGCCGAACTACGTTAAATTATTTTGTGTTTTGTGTGATTGTTGTTTGCATGAATTTCTTCTTCTATTTTTGCTGTGCACAACTCCAAATCTAATCTTTTGCACAACAACATTATGAGTAAGAATTCTTTATGGACCTTTTTATTTCAAAAATCACACAATTAGATTGATCAGTTATGGAACCACTATTGCACTCCCCACAATGAGCTATACTCCCGTGGAGTCTGGTTTAAGGGATTCATTGAGCACGGAATAGACCAGCATTATAGAGCCCTGTGGAGCGGCACGGATTTGGTAGGATTCCTAAAGTTGGCTTAATGTAAAAAATAATACGGGGTTTGAAAGTAAGGCGGTGGAGAGTAGGTCATATTCTGTCATAACCCTTTGCATTAAAACCGAGTCAAGCTATGAGAGCCCGGTGTAAAACACTTAATTGGGCCAGCATTATGAAGCCCTCCTGTTCCGGGTTGGATGTGTGGTCTACCAAGAATGGCCTCCGAGCCAAACCAAGGCCAGTTGGTTGCTCACCGCCCCGGCACCACGCCTAAGATAAACGAGCCTTAAAAAAAGATCTTAAAATTCACCCCTTTATTTTTGTCTGGCTTTCATGGGATTTCATTATCCCCACCTTGCATTTGGACGGTGTGTGGCTGTCACTGTGTCTCTGCTCTCATTCACTTCTTGTGCCTTTCCAGCCAAAGCTCCTGTACCTTGCCGCTTCTATGGCTGATAAACTCTCTACACTTCTCCCTCATAGAGCAGGAAAAAAGAGCCCCTTCAGTGGAGTTTGAACAACTTCTCTGAAATTTTGGATGACTGAATGAGCTCTCATGCCTTTGTTAGGTACTTTGTTCCCGGCGTGTGAGTCTCTCTCTCTCTCTCTCTCTCTCTCTCTCTCTCTCTCTCTCTCTCTCACTCATAGACTTTTAATTGTGAACCTGTTTGTGTGGACGAACTTTATTTGATTTTCCTTAGGTTATAATGCAAGTGATTTGGATTCAGATGAGTTGGAGCTGGATGTCAAATAAGATTGTTTCAAAGCCAAAATTGAAGAAGTGAGTTGAATTTTCTACCATTTTAATGGTTTTTGGCCTAAGTTTCAGTCAACTGCCTTGGTTTGTATTTTCTCTATGTTGCAAGAACTCTAATTAGACGATGGTTTTTATTTCTTTTTTCAATGAATGTTATGCTGATGCACTTCTCCATTAATAAGACCATAGACTAAAAATTCATGGAGCTAGACAGATATAAGTTTTGAGTGTAATAGTGTCTTATTCTTCTACCAAGGTAATTTGAAAACCCCAAATCTGATTTTAATAATAATGCCCCACACCAAAGCGGATTTACTGTAGCCACAAATTTGTTGTTTTACTAGAGCGTGAATGTAGAGTAGACACGTTGCCAAACTAGTTAAATGTCAGATTAACTTTTTAGACTTTAACCATGGATAACTAGTGTTTCTTGGGTTACATAAAGGAAAAGGCAAACGCTTTTACCATTCTCCCATAAGCTCGAAATCGCCGGCTTCTTCTCACCGGAAGGTTCAAGTTTTCAAGAGAGAAATTGGTGAAACCTAGAAATCGCCAGAACGTTCAAGGGATCCAGGAATCCTTCGCCGTCTCACGGGAAGAAATCGCCGGAAGAATAGTCGGTGACAAGGAAAAATGGAAAAAGGTAGCTTGTGAGAAGGACCAATCGGCCATTGTGAAGAAGCGTGTCCCAGAGTGGCTAACATATAGAAACCATTACCACTGCCTACAGTTTTCTCTTAAAAGTAACCAAATTTCCTGTTGTTATTTAATTTCTTCAATACTTTGGGATTTTATAGCCCATTTCGAATGAAATCATTGTGAATGTGCAATATCAAGTTTTAGAGGCTTCAATGTACCAATCAAGCTCTGGTAAAAATAAAAAATAAAAGAATTTTTGAGCATAGGAGCTAGTAATGGAGGAGGGAGAACACGAGGCTGTTTCATGGATTGCCTTGACCTCCCAAAATAAGAAAACCCATCAGCCTCAGAGTTCTGATATAGTCTTTCTGAATAAGGAGCATAAGGACTACCACGAGAACAGCCCTGTCCCCATCCCACATCACCAAACCTATCGGCGGTACTCTCATGAATTTCGGCATCAATCTCTAAGTTCCTGTTGTAATGGTCTCCATCAATGGGAAGGTTCCACCTATGTCCTCCCACATGAGGAAATTATCCACCATTGATGGCTCTGAAACTCATCCTTTCGATGTTGTCCTGGTAGACATGTCTCCGGGACCTACATAGAACTCTTTCCTAGGAAATGCTCTCCTTGCACCAAATGCATCTTGCCTTGGACTGCTAACACCATTCCCTTGATCCCGTGGGAGGAAGGTCGAGTTGTTAACATTCTCAAACACATCCCTCCTCCATGAATTTTAAGGGCTTCCTCTATCTAAAAAGGGAAAATGTCCACCCCTTGAAGACTGAGCCCTAGAACC
Organism: Platanus orientalis; assembly: GCA_025762735.1. NCBI lineage: Eukaryota > Viridiplantae > Streptophyta > Magnoliopsida > Proteales > Platanaceae > Platanus > Platanus orientalis. The sequence goes on from JAOXJP010199325.1 coordinate 6,985, forward strand.
AATCTCAAAGGATCTATTCATAGTGGAGGAATCAGAAGATGTAAGACCTAGTAAATCTTCTAGAAAAGAAAAAAGAAAAAGGGGGTTTGTCTGATTCAGGGTTTCACGGCAAGAAGAGAATGAACCAATATAGGGTGTAAAGGTAGAAGGAATCTATTCGACCGAAAGAATCGATGTTGAGAGATGGCATTTTTTAGGTTTTACCTGGTTCGGCAATCATCTGGGTCATATTCTGGCGAGAAAAACAACTTAGTTCCGGCAGGTTCTGACGGATTCCAGCAAGGTCTAGTGAAATGGGACCCGCAAACAAAGATGTGTCGAGCTCTTCTCCTATTTGTCAGTCGTTTTCCTTTTCGTTCTTGGGTACACAACCCAATATCTTAATCTTGGTTTACTTGGTTTTAGCCATGGTTAAAACCTAAAAAACTAACGCAAATATAACCAAGGTATGAGTGTCGTGTCGACAGGGGATTCATGCTCCAGTAAAACTACAGATTTGCGACTACAGTAAATCCGCTTTGGCCCCACACCTGCTTTTTTGTGTTTTACCATGCTCTCAATGTTGAATTTGATAAACTGTTATGGTTTTCTCACAAGAATCTGTTTTAGGGAGCTTAACTCCTATCTCTTAAGTTTGAAAATTCTGTAATATGTGAGTTTGCCATTTTTAACGGTCTTCGGATTGCCAGATTCTTCTAAATGATATAAATTTCTACTAGGAGGCATCTCTGTAGCATATACTATTATGGTTCTTGGTCCCTAGAAGCTTTTGAGAGGGGAATTTATTTATTTATTTATTTTGGTCATTAACGATGAATTTGCATTTAGTGAAGGTTTCCTCCTCCTTGGGGGAGGGTTTTAATTCTTCAAACTAAATTGATGAACAAAGAAACAAAATACCAAGAATTTTTTTCTTCCATAACTTTTTGAGAGTATACCTTTAAGGATTCTCCTTACATGATACCTTAACCAACCAAGAAGAATGATTTATGCTTCTCTTCTCTTGTCTTTGTCTTGTGTTATTTGACTGATAAGCTGTTATAGTTTGCTCACAAGAATTTGTTTCGAGGAGCTTACCTCTTATCTTTTGAGCAAGAAAATGCCATAATATGTGAGTTCACCATTTTTAATGGTCTTCAGATTACCAAATTCTTCTAAAAGATACCAATTTCTTCTAGAAGGCATCTCTGCAGCATATACTATTATGGTGCTTGGTCCCTAAAAGCTTTTGAGAGGAGATTTTTTTTTTTGGTCACTTACGATGAATTTGCATTTAGTGAAGGTTCCCTCCTCCCCGGGGTAGGTTTTATTGCTTCAGACTAAAATGATGAACAAAGAAGAAAAAAAAAACCCTGAATCTTTTTCTTCCATAACTTTCTGAGAGTATACCTTTAGGGTTTCTCCTTACATGATACCACTCAAAGTCTCCCTCAACCATCCAAGAAGAATGATTTATGCTTCTCTTTTCTTTTCTCTATTTTTCTTGTGTTATTTGACTGGGAAGGTTTGTTGATGTCAATTTTAAAGTTCAAGCCTTATATTATCTTTCTGGTATATTCAGGAAGCAATTCTCAAAGGTGCAGGCATAGGCATCTAGGGGACTGCTGATGCACCTAAGAGTGGGTACTGTGCTCGAGGCTTTTGAATTTTAAGAGACAGTAGGAAAGGCAATCACCTACTATTATGGTGCTTTTGTAGGGAAGAGATTTGTTGCTTGGGCTCTAGGCTAAACGCCTAGCTGGTCTCTGAGATCTGGGTGGAATTACTACCCCTACATTACTTCAAAATCATTTCCCCCTTAGATCATATGTCTCTATCTGCATTCCTTGTATTAACTTGATGATCAAACACACCCTAAGCTCAAGAAATTTTCTTTTTTAGGAATCAAGTATCAGTTTGAAAGTATGGTGGGTTAAGAGTCTTAAGACTAGGTTTTTGTGGCTTTGGTTTTTTCCCTATATTTTTTGTATAGATCTTGATTGGTGCTTAAGATATGCTAGATTCATGTCTTTTCTGATGTTTAGTGGATGCTACTTTCATCATCACCATTATCGTATATATGCCTTATGCCAACTATTGGGGGTCAATTACATGAATCCTGTTTTCTCTTCCAGTCTATTTTATGTTGAAGCATTGATTTTTCAATTCTGTTCTCTCTTCTCAACCTTCATCCTTTTTATCATTCCCTTATCTTTTAGGCTTTCAACTTCTTCCAAACCACTCCTAATGGTACTGCCATCAGTCTTCATTGCACATACCAAACCATCTCATTTAACTTTGCCATGGTTTATGACCTATTAGTGGGTTTTATTTTATTGTGCTTTTATTGGTTAACTTTAAATTTTCATGTACTTATATTCTGATTTTTATGTGATCTAGTTGATAATCATGACCCAAAATTTTCAGCTTCAAGTGAATGAATCCTGTCCCCTTTCATCCATTTAAATTATGACCTAAATATTCTAAATGGTTATATTAAGTATCATATAAGATGTCTTCGCCAGACACCCGCATATATATTTTGATCTCTATATAATTATCATGATCATAATACAAAAGTTGATGTGAATGAATGTACTTCCTTTTCGTCCAGTAGAAATATCATGATCATGTTTTTCTTCTTTGCTTGCGAAACTGGATAGTTGCCTAGGTTCTAAGAGTGTCTACTACCTGGCATCTTGTAACTAAACTGTGTATATGAAAAACCATTATTCCCCTTTAGCCTTGGGTAATGAGGAATGGAATAGTCGGTTTATTGATGGTATTCTACGCCAAACACTCTTCCTTCCTTTGAAACTCAAGAACCATGCTTTTGCTTGGCTACCTTAGGATATGTAAAGTCCCTTTACCTTAATTTCAGCCCCTCTGACTTGGCAATAAATACCTCATTCATTCCTTCTTTATTTGGGGAAGGTCCTTTCCCCTTCATTTCATTCCCTTTGACCTGGCAATAAAACCATCATTCATTTCTTTTTTATTTCACTTCCTATTAATTCTATGCTTTCGAACAAATTCATACAAGACATGGCTGGTTATAAAATTATAGTTTATGATAATGTCTGCTATATTTAGACCATCACCAAGCACATTCTTGTAGACTTGCAGATAATGAAGGTGAAAAAAAAAAGTTGGGCAGGGAACTGTATTCCTACACACGTAATATATCCTCACACTTTACTTAATTCTGCATTCTCCCATTCTTCCTGCCATGGATTCCTATATCTTTGGTTTTTAGCCAAGTATCTTGCAAGTCATTAAACGGTGTTATCATTGTAGAAGTATATTAATTTTTGTATCTCCTAATGCCTTAAGGTTTTGGGAGAGTTGTTTAAGTCACTGTTAACATGATATCATAGCCAAGCCAAGTCGCGATTTTGAATCCCGTGGAAGTAAAAGAATTCTCCCAGACGTAGTACTGCACATGTGTACACTCGTTGTGGAGAGTATATTAATTTATATATCTCCTAATACCTTAAGGTTTTGATCGAGTAGGTTAATTCACTGTTAACAATGCTTTCCCTTTTTCTCTTTCCCTTAAATGGTATTTTCTACTTGGGTGGGGCTTATAACCAGCCCTATTGAATCCCCTTTGATGCTATATTGAGTAAATATGCTCAGAGTGAGACACACACACACATTTGAGGGGAAGTGTGTGTGCATGTGATGTTGTTGTGTTGCTTGTGTCTTGCAGGAGGCTAAAGCATCACAGCCAATGAATTTTCTTACATAGATCAATGAGATTGGAAAGTTCAATTGACCATAGACAGCCTACAAGCACAGCATGTGCAGACACATGTACCTCTACATAGGAGAACACGTGGGCCCCAATTTCTATAAAGGAGGATGTCAGCTATTGCTAAAATCGGCTGACTGAATTCAATTTCTATTTATTTTATTTCCTAATTAGTTTAAGAGTAGAGATTAAGAACTTTTAATTGTTTAAAAGTTTCTTTATGTTTTAAAGTCTAGCAAGTAAAGTTGTCATAAAGTATCAGTCATTAATTAGAAAATCAAAGTCCTATTTTTGTCACTTTTCTTTCGGCCTTATTTCAGGGTGTCAAAACTTTTCCATTTGGCTTGATTTTGGCAACATTAGAAAGATTATGAAGTTACCTTCTAACAAGCCCAAGTTCTTGTAAATCTTATGTCAATTGGGAAAGTTATAACAAAAATACTAACAGGCTATAGTTTGTGACATGAACTCTAATTCATATTTTTTACTATAATTTGACTCTTTGGTATCTAAAGTTTGTTTAGGATTCGTAAGGCTTTTTATCTATAAATAGAGTTGGAGTGGCATAGACTGCACTTTTGAGTTTTGAATAAAGAATAATGTTTTGTGTTGAAGAATTTGATTTTTTATCTATTAAGAATTCGAATGTTAGAATAATCTGAGTCACAGATTTTCTGGTGAGAAATCTCTTTGTTTCTTGGTGGATGAACAAGCATTCAACCAAGAAAATCCTCAAGTTCCTTTGTTGGCTCAAGTGGAGCTTGATAGCCTTTGATCATTCAATTGATGATATTTAATAGTTTAAATGTACCAACTTGATGCCCAGGTATTTTTAGTTCTTTGGATGTGTTCTTGTTTCTTGATCTTCAAATCTCCATTATATCTTAGCCCTAAATCCTTGGGATCAAACACCAAACCCCAAATGTCCATAACATTTAGCTTCCATTAACCTAAACCCAAACCTACAGGACTCATAACCCTCAGCTTCAATCCCTTTGGATTTGATATGCATCAAAACTTTCCAGACATGGAGTTTCTAAAACAAGTAGACTGTCCTTGTTACATAGTTTTGAAGTTGTCTATTCGGTGACCTCTACTGTGGATATAATATAATTCATTAGATAAGTTGAAGAAAGTGCATATGACAGTGAAATAACAAAGGGCTCCATGAGAGGCAGAATGATCGGGAATTAAATTATCTATTAAACAAAAAGCAGCTGCTCACCCTGCTCCATTTCCTTGTAATTGTAATCTGTCCAGAGAAATCTTCAATCTTCTTCATTCTGTTGTCGATCTCTCTCTCTCTCTCTCTCTCTCTCTCTCTCTCTATATATATATATATATATATATATATATATATATATAAAATTAAAAAAAAAAAA
>JAOXJP010199336.1:0-12099 GCA_025762735.1 Platanus orientalis
AAAAAAGTTTTTTATTTTTCTCAATAAAAAAAAAAAAATATATATATATATATATATATATATATATATATATAACAAAAAGCCTTGGAAAAATTAGAAACCAACCTTTTGGGAAATGATGTTTTATCCAGGATCTGGTGTCTAGGACACTAGGGGCCATTATATGGAATAAAATGCATATTTCATATTAATCATCACCCATCCATTTTATTCCATATGATGGCCACTGGTGTCCTGGACACCAAATCCTGGACAGAACATCCTTTCCCTTTTCCAAATTATGTTTTTGCTTGGGGTTGGTCCCACCCCCTGTGAGGCCGGGGTCTCCTGGTTTAAAGGATCTGCCCCCATAAATTTAAACAACTGAATTAAAAAAATTAAGGTCCTCATTTGCAATACCTCTTTTGATCATCTTTCAAAAAGGAGAATGAATGTGTGTGATCAAAGTGTATGCGAACCTTGTAAATGTGTCACAGATTGACACTGATGTGTTTTTGAAATTGGTGTCTCTTTTTGGATACCTACTTTGTCAATTAATTAAGCACTTTTTTTATGTTTTCAAGTCTAACACACAATGTGTCAACCTATAGTGTGCTCACAGAGACTCACAGACAGTTTATGATGACTGGACAATTATTTCCTAAAAGTTGTAGGCTAAATATAAATAATCTAAAACATGTAAAAATAAATATAGATCAACAATTTAGATCTGAAACATGGTGTAAGCTGGAGAAACCTCTCTCTCTCTCTCTCTCTCTCTCTCTCTCTCTCTCTCTCTCTTAAATAAAACAAAATGTTACGTATCTTATCTGCACTCATTTCTTCTTTTTTTCTTTTCTTTTTTCTAAGCTTAGAATAAATTAACCACAAACTAAACATTTTTAACCAAAAAAAAAGCAGAGGATAAAAAACCGTTTCTTGGTATGATCACTTTAGGGAATGGCCCATGAAGGGTCACTCAATACTGAAACATGTTGGAAGTTGTTTGGAAACATCTTCCTTTGAAAATTTTCAGGCGATCCCTCTTCTTGATTTCCAACGATGGAGTTTTTGGCTCTAAACTAAAAAGGGCTTATAAATCATCAGTTGGACTTTGGCCTACGCACCCGTTAGTGGTGACTTCATGGGTAGTTAGTGGTGGACTGCACGGGAAGTTTTCCCACCCCCACCAATGGTATCATGGTTAATTATGTCAAAGCAATAAATATAAATCCCAACTTAGGAAGCCATGGAAACTTCGTTTACTTTCAAGGAAAAATGGAAGCTATTGACCCAAGAACACATTCGACTTTCAGCAGACCCGAACTCTGACACCCTCCTTGTGTTCGTTTATAAGGCCATTATTGGAGTGAAGAACCCATTTGACTGATATTTGTCTATGTAAATTTGAGGCTGGGGACAATCTTAGATTGCTCCCCAAATGCAGCCATGCTTTCCATCCGGAATGCATAGAAACATGGCTCTTGTCTCACTCCACTTGCCCTCTTTGTAGAGGGAGCTTGCTTCCTGATTTCTCTTCTAACAACAGCTGCTCTCCCATTGTTCTTTTTGTTCTTGAATCTGGCAGTGAGCTCCAAAGATATTGTTTCGGACAGGGAGGCTGCTCTTGGCACCAATATAATTAGAACTGCAGGTACCCATCTGGGTTTTCATGGTGAAGATTGCAACTGTGGAAGAGGATGTCTATATTTTGAAGGGAACCGCAGAACTTGGAAAATAGGAAAATGAGAGAAAACGAAAAAGAAAAAGAAAATGAAGGAGTACTCGTCAGTACAAAAATTTCTTCATGTTATAGATAAATACTTCTGTTTCACAAAGCATGTGTAGATGTGTGGGGTGATAACTACAAGAGATCAGATCTGAAACGAAAGACTCGGATTACCTCCACTAGGTTCCCATGTATATTTATAATTTATTTCAATTACAGATTACAGAAACTAATCTTTAACAAACTCAACACGTCTCTCTAACAAACTTTTACAACTTCTTGACACATCACTAACTGCCTTAACCTCTACTTAACCACTTGGTCTATCACCCTCCCTCAAGCGAAGGATGGGAACCACCGGAAGCTTGGACCTAAAATTTACAAACTTTTGAGAAGATAACGCCTTAGTAAATATATTTGCTGGCTAATCTTGAGAGGCAATGTGATGCACTCGAAGATGCCGTTGGATAACCTTTTCCCAAATAAAATGATAGTTTAACTCAATGGATTTAGTGCGAGCGTGGAAAACTAGATTAAACACAAATGAGATAGCGGAAAGATTATCACACCATATCTTAAGAGTATCTGATATAGGAACTTTAAGTTCATTGAGTAGCATCTGAAGCCAAGTTATCTCAGCCATTGTAGACGCTAAAGACCTGTACTCGGCCTCAATTGATGAACGAGAGACGGTTGGCTGTTTCTTAATTTGCTGACCAAACAATAGGATTGGAGCCAAAGTGAATACAATAATCGGTTGTAAAACATCTATCCACCATGTCGCCAGCCCAATCGGTGTCGGAATACCCTTGAAGAGATAAGTTTACTTTTGTAAAGTGAAGACCCAATGAAAAAGTTCCTTGCAAATAGCGTATAATACGTTTTACTTGTTGAAAATGTGATTCTCGTGGATCATGCATTTGCTAACACACTAATTAAGTTCACTGCAAAACTTACGTCTGGGCGAGTAATAGTAAGGTATTGTAACCCACCTACGAGACTTCTATAAAAGGAAGGATTCTTAAATGGTTGATCAACTAATAGAGGTGAACACTTTTTGATGGAGACGGGTGTAGAACAAGATTTACAAGTTGTCATACATGCTTTGTAAAAAATGGATTTGGCATATCCCTCTTGAGAAAGAACCATCCCGTTATCAGATTTTATAAACTCGATGCCAAGGAACTGAGATAGGTGACCAAGACCATGCATATCGAAACTTGTGTTAAATGCCACCAAGAGATTGTTGTTAAACACTAAATCATTCCCCGTAAGAAGTATGTCATCTACATACACTAAAAGAGCAGTGACCGAGCTGGTAACATGTCTCACAAAAAAAGAATTGTTTGTATGACACATAAGAAATCCATGCTGTAGAAGAAATTGTGAGAACCTCAAAAGCCAAGCACGGGGCACTTGCCGGACACCATATATGGCCTTTTTTAATAAACAAACATGATTGGGGTAATTCAGATCAGCGAAGCCCTTGGGTTGCTCCATGAAAATCGTTTCAAAGATAACACCATGCAAGAAGGCGTTTTTTCACATCAAGTTGGTGCATACTCCATTAAAAATGTAAGGCTAAAGTAAGCACTATTCGAACGGAAGCCATTTTAATTACAAGACTAAAAATCTCTGTGAAATCAAGTCCAAATTCTTGCATGTTACCTTTTGCGACCAGTTTGGCTGTGTGCCTAACAATGTTTCCATTTGAATCTTTCTTTAGTTTAAACCCATTTCGAACCAATCAATCGTTGTTGTGGAGAAGATGGAACCAATGCCCAAGTACCCTAGTTCTAAAGCGCTTGATATTCTTCGGACATGGCCTTACGCCATGCATGAGGGGTATTTAACTGCTTTCGAGTAACATGTAGGTTCAAAATCTGTTGATGTTTGGACTGTTAAACAAAGTTTTTGAATGGGTTTAGTAATGCCATGTTTTAGACGAGTTGTCATTGGATGGAAATTGGTAATTGGGATGGTACTAGTCATAGAGGTATCCAACAACATGGTTGAAGTAGAAGGTGATAATACAACAGGTGAACATTCAGGATTGTTTACTGGTGAGACTTGACGACTCGATGAGCAAGACGACGAGTCATGTATATGATTGTTTATAGGTAACGATGAAGTAGAAGTTGGAATATTCTGATCAAATGAAATATGAATATCTGAAGTAGAAGGAGAGATAAATGGTTGTGATAGATTTATGGGTTTTAAAGCAGTATGTGAGGAAGAAAAAGGTAAGGAAACAAAAGAGGGATTATCGAGTGCATTGGTCTTACCTGAATGTGGTAATGACGAAGGATGAAAATCCAATATCAGATAGGACGGTGGAACAGAAGAACCGGTAAGAGGTTGAGCAAAAGGAAAAACATTCCCCTGGAAAGATACGTGTCCACTCAAATAAACTCTGCCTATTTTGATGTCTAAACAATGATACCCTTTGGTATTCGGGCTATAGCCGATAAAAACAGTGTATAGATTGAGCCTCTAGTTTGATTGGGATATATGGTCTGAGCCATGGGTAGCACGAACTGCCAAAGGCTCGTAAGAAATTATAATCAGGTCTGCTATTGAATAACTTTTGAATCGGAGAGAGCCCTTCTAATTCCTTGGACGACATCCTGTTAATGAGGAAGATGGTTGTTAAGGCTACATTTGCCCAATATCTGGTAGGCATAGATGCAGTTTGAAGAAGAGCAACCGTCGTCTCAATGATGTGTCGGTGCTTGCGCTCAGCCACGCCATTTTGAGAAGGCGTGTGTGGACACGTTACTTGATGTATAATGCCACTATTTGCTAAGATGAATTTAAATATTTGAGAAATAAATTCTCCTCCTCCATCGCTGCGAAGCATCTAAATGGATGTGGAAAACATATTTTCTATGTGTGTTTTGAAATGAAGAAACATATGTGGAACCTCAGATTTTCGTTTTAAAAGATAGATCCAAGAAAAACGAGAAAAGTCATCTACAATTAAAAGATAATAACGAAAATTTGAACATGAATTTGTAGGAGACGAACCCCATATATCAAGATGTATCAATTTTAAAGGTTTACCAGAAATCTTATCAAATAAAGGCAGAGAGTGTCTATGAGTTTTAGCAACTAAGCACTTATTACAAACAAAAGAATTAGAGTTCTCTAAATGCGAAGAATGTAAAATGGAGGTAAACAGTTGAGGACCCGGATGGCCCAACCTGTTGTGCCATACCGAAAGCACATTTTGTTTAACAAAGTAAGTTATTGGTTGAAAGAACTTAGACTGAGCAGCGATAGGAATTAGATATAATCTGTTTTTACATGACCCTTGGCACAATCCCTTGTTTGTTGCTTTGTCCTGAATAAGGAAGCAATGGTCATCAAAAGAAAGAGAGCAATGGTTATCCGAGGCAAATTTATGAACATACAGAAGATTCTTTGACAAAGAGGAAACATGAAGTACATTATTGAGATTGAATTTATGGTTAGGAGTAAAAAGACTACCTTTAGCAGTGTTCTATATATCAAGATTTTGTCCATTTCCAACCGAAACTTGAGTTGGTCCATTATACGGACTGTGCAAGGATAAACCTGAGATGTCCGGCGTGACATGGTTACATGCCTCAGTGTCAAGGTACCATGTCAGATCCGGAAGTTCCGATGAAGATGCTATGTAAGTTGAAGGTGTAGTTGAAGTATTTTGCTGCTACTAAAAGTTTGGATCGAAGTGGTGATAGCAGGTGATCAACTATGTGGCCTTGCTTGCCACATAGTTGATAGTAAACTTTGGTCTTCTGATATGATGAACGACCTCTCCCTCTTCCACAAGACTTACCAACATAACCACCTATGTAATTCTTGGAGGTGTTTGAATCTATAGAATTGTTGCCGATGACTGCAAATGCCGAAGAAGTGACAAAACTATTCTCTTTTTCAATAAGAGAGAGTTGACGATCCTCGATCAGCAATAGTTCTTGAAGTTCTGACAAGGTTATATTACTTGATCGAAACCTTACTATGGTGTTGAATGACTTGAAAGAAGAGGGGAGGCCATTTTATGTAAAAAGGATGACATCCTCACTGTCCACCGGAGCAGATGTGGGAGTGCTCGATGTGTAGAACATTATGAAGAATGTTCTCAGATAAAGTTGCGAAAACACAACTCAAAAGATGTTGATCTAACAAGATCTAGTTAGCATATAAGGGATTCGAAATCTTTTGACCATCGGAATCCACAATAAATTCTTTCGGTGGTGAGTTGGAGCCATCAACCAAGTATAGCAACCGGTGAGCTCGAAGTGCAATGACAATCTGTGATCTCCATAGTAAGTAATTGTTGATGGTCAATTTCATAGTATTTAGAGATGTAAAATTTGAAATGAATGATTGAATTGAAGTAGAAGAAGAAAACTGAAGAAGGAGTGACAGAAGAGGACGAAGATCCGGTTATCGCCATTGACATTCCTGGAGAAGAAGAGCTTGAAGAATGATCGAGAAGGAGGAAAGAAATTGAGAGGAAGAAATAAAATCAGACGCTTGCCCTATTCCTGCTCTGATACCATGATAACAAGAGATCAGGTCTGAAATGAAAGACTCAGATTACCTCCACTGAGGCTCCCATGTATATTTATAATTAATTTTAATTGCAAATTACATAAACTAATCGTTAACAAAGTCAACACGTCTCTCTAACAAACTTTTACAACTTCTTGACACGTCACTAATTGCATTAACCGCTACTTAAGTACTTGGTCTATCATGGGGTGGCGGGAAAAGAATAGGTACGGAAATCAGCTTTTCTTGATCTATTAGAATGTCATCAGGGATGGACACATCAGCATTGAAAAGTGATAAGCACCCCCAAAAAGTGAAAGTCACTTTTCGGTACTGATGTGTTGATCCCCTGATGTCATCCTAATACATCAGGAAAAGCAGATTTCCTACCTAATCCCAGTCCAGGAACTTTGTATGCGGAAAAGGGATGGGACTGGGAAATGGATCTCCTACACCCAAAATTTGTTTGTCCCCCTGTGTCCCCACACCCTATGTTAACATGTGATGTTTTTTGAATTTGGTGCCTCTTTTAGATAGGAAACAAATGTTCATTCGAACAATTTTTATTTTTAAATTTATTTATTATTATGGATTTGATCCTATACACGTTGTTTCTAGGGGTGTCAATGAACCGAGCTTTGCCAACAAGACTCGGGTCTATCACATGAAGGTCAGGCTCACCACAAAAAAAGAAAAAACAAGCCCCCAACAACGTAATGTCCATTGACCTAATTTATCTTATTTGAACATTATTGTTGTTTTTATATATAATTTTATAACTAAACCAAGCTCTTAACAAGCTGAGCTTAGTGAAGCTCGGTTCAAGCTAACTTAATAAACAAACTCAAATCAAAGTTCAGGCTTGGTTCATCAAACTTAACAAGTCGAACTCCGAGTTGAGCCAAATTAGTTCGGCTCATTGACAGCCCTACTTATTTTTATGAGTACCCAAAAACTATTTTTTCAATTTTAACTCCATACATCCCCCACCCTTCGTGTGTAGGGACACGAGGGAACAAACAAATTGGGTGTAAAAGATCCTTTTCCATGGGACTGCTGGTTTAATCGATACAATAATAAAGGTGCCCATTGATGTAAATTAGGAAAGACAATGACCAACACGTAACAATAAAAAGTGATTTACATTTTTTGGTAAATGATTACCACTTTTTAATGCCACGTGTTGGTCATTACATATGCCAGGATTTTAACGTGTCAATGAAGGTACAGTCAATCAGTGGCTGCGAAAAAGCAGAAAACAAATCCTCATTCCTCAACATTAAGCTTAAAATACATTTTCTATTAAAAAAAAGCTTAAAATACTTTAAACGGAAAAGAACGACATGTGACCAAGAGTTGGCTCATTTTTAGATCTACCCTGTGACAGTTGTATTAAAATTCTCATCTAAGATTGAAATTTCAATTTTTTTTCTTTGCGTAAATGTCCTGTTTTGAAAACAATTTCCGTTTAATATATTTTAATTTTATTGCACGGAAATCAAGAGGCTTTTCTATGCTCGGCGTATGCAAACGCCTAGGTCAATGGGAGGCCACATCAGCGTCAGAAGTGTTTACACACTCCCCTAAAAAGTGAAAATCACTTTTCGGCACTGATGTTTTCACCCACTTGATTATCCGCGGACGCAGCACAGGTTAGGGGTCGGCGTATAAAATACTCACCGCATAGAATTTGCTCTAAGAAGAGAAGTACTCCCTGGCTTGGCATACAAGAGCCCATTGTACATCATGACATAAAAGCTATCAAATCTTTCCGAATCTTATGGAAAGATTTGGTTCGGAAAGATTTGGCTAGACCTTGATTTATTTCTTTGTTATTATCATTTTTTGGCATTATTAGAACAAGCCAAGTAAACTTGGGAGGAAGGAAGAAGGCATTGTGAGAGCCTTAGAAGGCTTTAGGGTTTCTTGGATTTTATCAAAAAAAAAAAAAAAAAAACGGAAGGCTTTCTGAGAAGCAAACGAAGGACCAGCAAATACCAAAGGTGTGATTTGCTAGCAAGAAGGCGACATGACATCCGGAGTGCTTAGTCACCTTGTTCCCCCAGTGCAGTTCAATAGTCTCATTTAAATCTTTTGGTTTTGTAAATTTATTAGCATTCATTGATAGAGAGCTCTTCTAAGTCCTGACTTTAAAGTGGAAGATACTGAACAAGTTAATCTAACCAAATTTGTGCACTTCCATTTTGTATGGTTTTATTATAAAAAAATAAAATCTTGTATGGTTCGATTATTTAGCAGCACGACACGGGCCCTAGCATTTTAGCTCCACCTAATGTGAATACAGTAAAAACTAATCATGATTTGGCAACCATCTAAAATTCTTAGGGAGTTCCAGCAAGAAGCGTTGACTAAGGAGATCACTGATGAAATCAAATATGTCATTTGGAAGGGAAAAGAAGGTAAAACACCTGGTCTTGATTGGTGAGGATTTTATACGCCGACCCCTAACCTGTGCCGCATCCGTCGATGGTCAAGCGGATGAAAACATCAGCGCCGAAAAGTGATTTTCACTTTTTGGGAGAGTGTGAAAACACTTCTGATGCTGATGTGGCCCCCCATTGACCTAGGCATTTACATACGCCGAGCGTAGAAAAGCCTCACCGGCTCTTGATGGGTTCATACTTTCATTTGTCAAGGCAGCTTCAGATATTGTTGGTAAGGATGTTGTTGCAGCCATGAAGCATTTCTTCATCAAGGGGAAGCTGCTAAGAGAAATAATATCCACATTCATATCTCTCATCCTTAAACTGAGGCAACCACACAATTAAATGAGTTTTGACCCATTGCCTTGTGCAATCTTTTATACAAAATCATAACAAAAATTTTAGCCAACTGGTTAAAAATGGTGATGGGAAGCTTGATAAGTCAGAACCAATCTGCTTTCATTGAAGGGAGATCTAATCTTGATAATATATTGATGTCTCATGAAATAGTGAGTGGTTTGGAAAGAAAGAACCATGATGCTAATGTTCTGCTGAAGATTGATATTAAGAAGGCTTATGATTCCATCTCTTGGACATTCATTCAGGAAGTGCTTTAGAAGATGAATTTCCCGGAAACATTTATTGATTGGATTATGAAATGTACAACCAGCCCTAAGTTCTCCATCTTGGTCAATAGAAGCCCTGCTGGTTATTTTGTTGGAAGGAGGGGATTGAGACAAGGTGAGCCCATGTCACCATATTTGTTCTACCTAACTATGGAGATCTTCTCCACATTACTAGAAAGAGAAGTTTCATTGAAGCACGTTACATTAGTTCCAAAATGCAAAGGTATTAACCTCTCCCACTTGGTTTTTGCTGACGATTTAATAATTTTTACTAGGGCAAATGAAGGTTCTCTACAATGTATTTATAATGTGCTTGGAATATTCTCAGACATATCTGGATTGCAAGTCAACATGAACAAATCCTCACAGTTCTTTGCATGGGTTTCCGAGTTGGAGATTAAGAGGTTAAGACATATTATGGGCTTTGCTATTAGCCAACTCCTCGTAAAATATCTTGGAGTCCTTCTGCTTTCTAATGTAGGGAGGGTCACTCTCATCAAGTCTATACTTCAAAGTTGCTATATTTATTGGGCCGGGATTTTTTCTATTCTTGGTAATACCATCAAGCAAATTGAATTTGTCTTCGTAAGATTTTTGTGGGTTGGACCGGATCTCACCAGAAAACTCCATACCATAAGCTGGGATGCGGTTTGTAAACCTTTTGATGAGGGTGGGTTGAATATTAGGCGTGTTAAAGAAATGAATCAAGCATGCATTTTGAAGCATATTTGGTGGATTGCATCTTGGAAGGAAAGCCTATGAGTGAAGTGGGTGCACTCGAGATACTTGAAAAAGGACTCTAATGGACTCTAAAAGCACCAAAATATTTTCCGTGGATTTGGTACAAGCTACTGAAGTATGGAGACTTAGTGGAGCCTTACATCAAAAATATCATTGGCAATGGTCAAACTACTAGGTTGTGGTTGGACAATTGGCATTTGGATGGGGTTATAGTGAAGAAATATGGTGAAAGAATCTGATATGATTTTGGTAGGGATAGGATGAGTATAGTTTCTTCTACTATGCAAGATGGAATGTGGAATCCACGCCCAACATTCTCTCATTTACTTATGGAGGCTTGGAAATCTCTAAACTCTATGGACTGCCTGCACCATTTGAATGAAGATATAATCATATGGATGACAACACAAAATGGAAAATTTTCAACAAAATCTGCATGGAGTATTATTCAGCAAAGTGCTAATAAAATGGAGTGGACGAAAGTTGTATGGTTTCCTAATCACATTCCCAAACATAGCTTTGTCACATGGAGAGTTCTCATCAAACGTCTTCTAACTCAAAGTAAATTGTGCAAGCTCAAAATCTTAAGAAACTCGCAATGTTGTTTATGTTGGAATAACATCGAAACTCTTGAACATCTATTCTTCCAATGCTAATTCTCACAATCTATTTGGAACAAGGTGGTTCGGCGGCTACAACCCCAAAGGAGAAGATTGAGACCTTATCATGTTGAAAATGCATGGATTCTGTACAAGTTCAAAGAAAATCCAATAATGCCTACTATTGCAAAACTAGCTATCAATGCAACTATTTACCATATTTGGTGGGAACGAAACTAAAGACAGTTTGGGGACACAAGTAGAATAGTGGAAGGCATCTTGAAAACTATAGTCTTGAAAGTGCAAACAAAAATTAGGGGAATGAAGTTGGAGAGGGATGATAATCCCATGTTGAAATACATGGTGGATCAATGGAGTTTGGAAGAGAGTCTAACTATTATAGCAGCAAAGACGTGTGTGGCCGAAACCACCTGCTTCCTTTTTGTCATTGGTGTGTGATGGCTCTTTAACTACTACACGGGCTGGTTATGGGGGGAATCATCCGATACTCAGATGAATTTCCTATAATGGCTTATGGAGGTACTTCTAATGGCAAACATGTTCTATGGCTTGAATTCTTTGCATTGTATAAGGGATTATTAATGTTGGCTAGATCTTCGGGCTATACTAAGTTTTGGATTACTTTGGACCCCAGGCTAGTGGTGGATATACTTGTAAATCACGTTAGCCCACCATCGAAAGCCCTCACATTGACTACCAAGATCAGAAGATTGCTAAGTAATTTGGAAGAATTCTACATCATACATGTGTGGAGGGAAGCAAACCCACAGACTGAAATCATGGCATCCATGGCCATGAATGATGAGAAGATGATACTGTTTCCAGATAATTTTCCTCCTAATCTTCTAGAGGCGATCTCTAATGATGCTACTCAATGTATATACACACGCTTGTAATTCTTCATTGAGTTAATATAATTATTCACTTACCAAAAATAAAATATTTAAAAGGAGATTGTGCATTTACCTTGCACAAGATAGTGGTTAAGATTGAACGATAACCTGGCTAGAGACAGGACAATAGTCTGAGGATATGGTGCGCCCCCCTTGAGGAATGCCTGAGGTCCGGTTGCATGTAGGGGCGGACATGTAGCATCGAAAAGTGAAAATCACGCCCCCCCCACAAAAAAAGTGTAAATCACTTTTTTGACGCTATGCGTTCACCACTGCATGCAGGCGGACTTTAGACATTCTTTAAGGGGTACACCAAATCCGCATTGGCCGAAAACGGGTTCAAATAATCTCGATTCTGATTGGAGAGACATCATGCTAGTATCTAACAAGGAAGTGCCATGATGCCTACCTGACAAATAGGGGTAGGCATGGGTTGGGCTTTGGTAGGCTCAGGCCCGCCCTATTTGTTTATATATATATATATATATATATATATATAGAGAGAGAGAGAGAGAGAGAGAGAGAGAG
>JAOXJP010199347.1:0-12099 GCA_025762735.1 Platanus orientalis
GAGATGGTTTGGACATGTGCAACGAAGACCAATGACTGCACCAGTAAGGCGAAGTGAGACAATACAAGTTGAAGGTGTTAGAAGGACTAGAGGAAGGCCAAAATTGACCTGGGTGGCCGACCCCAAATAGTTGGGATAAGGCTGTTTGTTGTTGTTGTTGTTGTTGGGTTAATCTGGGTTAGTAATCTATTAGTCAGTTTGTTGGTACTTAATTCATATTTAGGAATACAGATTTTATTTAATTTTTGGCTAGTGAGAAGTCTTATTACAATCATTCTTTCGCCTTATTTTGGACAATAAAAACTTACCCGTTTGGTTTATTTATAAGGTTACAGGGTAACATTTCCAATAAGTCTAAGATCTTGCAAATTCAATGCGACTTTTCTTTTTGGATTAAAAAGAGCAAGAAATTTATTCAGAAAAAGAAGGAAAAGAGGGGCACAACAGCCCAAAATACAAGCACGAGAACTGCCCCGGAGCAAAAACTAAAAGGAAATCAACTCGTCACACCAAAAAACCCAGTCCATGTAGAAACCCAATAAAAGAGAAGGGAGAAGGCTGCATTTGGGAGCTGCAAGCAGGAAGAGACCCCCTTACCAAAGATATGGGTATTTCATTCTTTCCAAATCACCCAGCACACTACGGCCAGAGCAGCAAACCAGAACAACTTACCTGTCAGAGAAAGATCACCCACCCACTCTGAATTCCAAGAGACTAACAACGTACTCGTGGAGAGAGGGACTGCCCAAGCTCTATGGAACCTGGAGCGGAAAGAAGACCAGATCAGAAACTCCACTTTACAGTGACTGAAAAGATGGTTGACTGATTCTGTGTCTGAAAAGCACATGCTGCATCGATTTCCATCTAGAAACCCCTTCTCATCAAGTTGTCAACTGTAAGGACCCTAATTCCAGAAAATGGGCCAAAGCAGGAACCCAGCTTTAGAGGGCCTACCAGAAGACCATAATATTTGAAACGAGAGACTGGTATCTTCAAAAGGAGACAGCAGCTAGTAACACTCTTTAACTGAGAAAATCCCACTCGAGGCAACTCCCTAGATTCTGCAGTCTTCTATTTCCGGGTCCGCAAAGGGGCTCTTTCTAACAACTCCAGGAGAGCAGACACCTGAAGAAACTCCCAATCATTTCGAGGTCTACGAAGATGGAGTTTCCAATCAGAGCTCCTTTCCCCTCTCTCCCCCATCCACCTAACTTTCCAAGACAGCATATTCATCTTCATGATCAACAGTGCAATTGTTGCGTCGTCCCTGCGCTTCAACTCTCACGACCCCTCGTTTGATCCGCTGACTTAAAATGACCATCATAATTGATGAAAGTGGTTAGTCTTTTAAGCTCAATTGACCCTTTTAACATATCTGCTTCTTGGGCGACTGCTAGAGTATCTGGAGTTTATGCTTCTACGCCTCTTTATCACCCAAAAGAGTTCTTCAACTTTATATTCAATGCCTGAAAAGGAGACTCATTTTTCAGCTACAATCAGGATGAAAGAGGGGGGGGGGGGGGAGAGAGAGAGAGAGAGAGAAGACGCAGGGGACAAACCTCATCATACTCAATCTCCCTGTCTGATCCCAACCATACCCGATCGTACCCTGATGAATGTGACACCGCATCAAATTCCGACACATCAAATATTCCCTCATCAATCATCTCTTCCACACGATCTCCCTATTTTGCTACCATCTCTGCATGGATCGACAGGAGGCTGGGAACCTTCGCAAATTAGGGCTGAAGATGAAGCTGGTTCAGACATGGTACTCCTTATCTCCAACGAGTGTATGAGACCCTTCTTTGACAAACTCCCCTCCGAGCCCAGGAAAGCAAATCTCCCCTAAATCAAAAAGCAGCACCCTGAGTCTAAATCAGAAGAAGCCTTTTTCATCGATTTCAGCACCCCTTTACCTTTCCCAAACGATTTTGGCCTTTCCATGGGGTTAACTAATCTTGGTCTTCTTGAATAACAATTCCATTTCGTCTTCGTTGATTGGGGTAGAGGCCAACCAATTCAACTTACCCTTTCCTTCAGTCGATCGACTCAAAACATTTAGGGCATTTGGTTTAGATGCAAAAAACCCTTTCTACCCATGCCTAAATAAGTTCTCGACATGGGCTTTTAAAGATGTCAGGGGCCCATAACAAATCTAGCCAACACTTTCCACCCATGGATCTTGTTTGGGGTATATTTGACATTTTTCCCTTGGCCCACCTTACCCTGGCGGTCCAGTTTAGATTTTATGGGTCGCTCGGTGACCCGATAAGCCGTCGATCAATCTCTAGGTTAGGCCACCTCCAATTTGACCTCCATGTCAGAAACCAAATGAATAGTGTCATCTTCTTCGCCCAATAATAAATTGAAATTCAAATGAGTCCCAACCGAATTTGAATTGTTTCTTTTACTCCCGCCTTTTGTCGTACAACAACAATGCCTGACCTTTCCCATGACTGCCCAATCACTGTTTTCCATCCTAACATCACTACTCTTGACTAAAAATTTTTTAGATGTCCCTGCAGAACTATATTGTCATTTTTCGACTAGGGGAACAACCTGGTTGGCCTTAATGGCAGCCAAATGACCATTGGGCCTTCCGGTAACAAGATTCCAGCCAAAACAACTCTTGTCCTCCAGTAACTTACCTCTTTTCACCTGTGACTCATTTTTTGAGTCATTCTTGAACTGCCGCCCTCCTCTTTCCTTCCTTAGCCTCGCACCTACTTCAGCCCCACTGCCTGAATCAAACAAGCGGGCCCTCTGTTCCTGCCAAATTGAGACGTGAAAGAAAAATACACCATCATTGATGGCAATGGATGAAGGAGCCTCCCCGTGATTACGCACTAGGATTATCAGCCATTCAACTGAGAAATGATCCTACAGAGCAGATTTGATGACACCACCCCCCCACCCACAAACATTGCATCAGGCCATGATATCAATTTCGTCCACAGATGTAGGGGGAGACAATAATCTCTCACCCAATGGCCTTCCTCCATTAACCCGAAGCGCCCTGACACCCCACTCTATGGTACCACACATCAATGGAGAATCTACAACCTCCCCATTCCTTTTTTCCTTCCTGCGACACCTTGTTGGATTCTTCAGTTGATGGGAAGGAAAGAAGGTGCAGACCATTAGGTATCTGCTTCACATGGAAATCCTGACACTTTCCAAACCTTTTTCCCCCATGTCAACAACATTGGAGGGCTATGAGCAGTACCTTTGATTCTAACGACAAGGAAGGAACCCATCTAGTTCATGCGACCTTTCGCCTCTTCCTTGTCCATCAGAAGAACCTATTCACGTCCTGTTGTAGAAATCACTACCTCCTTTAGCCAGCAATTATGATCAACAACATCTGCATATAATCTGGCCGGCAAAGTTTCAGGACCAACAACCACTCGTTGTGCTTATTTCCGTGATTGGTTGTCCCGCTTGAAAAACTTCCTAGTCAGATTTCTCCTCTTGGTAAAGCCACACACCTAAGGTAGGGCCATTACACAAAGCTTTAGACTGAATGATCAACTCCAGTCAGCGCCAGTAATAGCATCAGCCATGGAAATTCACAGATTCATAACCAAAACCATCGATTCATACACATCAAATTTCTTGGCCAGCAATTATTTTCACCCATCTATCTTTTCTAGTTACTTAATTCACATCTGAATTGTGCAATCTAGGAAGTTATGACCAAGATACTACCAGATTATCAAAATATAACGAGATTTGTGTTTTCAAAGTCACCTTATAATTAGAAGTCTCTTTAGCTAATTTCTTAGTGGTCAAGGTTTGTCTAGAGTTTTGTTAATAAATATAGAGTAATAGAGGAGATGAAGTAATGTAAGACAAACATAGTCATTATTTTATGAATAAAAGTTTCTTTTAGTTGAAGGCTTCAACCGTATGAAATCCTAGGTGACCCTAGGTAAGATTAACTCTCTACACATAAATTCTTCTTATTTCTTCTCTTTCTAGATCTTCTCGTTATTTCTCCCCCTATCTCTTCTTTTTTCAAATCCTTCATATTAGCTTTCTGCTTAAATATACAGAAATTCTGATTTCTTAATATATTTCTTTAAAAATCCCATTAACCTTTTTTTATTTTATTAAATCAAAGCCCTACAAATTATCTCGCACTATTCCTTGTAGGTCAGTCCTAGAATTCTTAAAATAGATAGGCTTTGTAACATTAACAGAGGGATAGTATACTAATAGAAAGAGGAAAGAGTAATAGCAAAAGTTACAGTGGAAAACCCATAACAACCAGGTGCCAGAACCATGTTAAGACTCCTAAGGTTACCAAAGAGACAAAGTAATCCTCACAAGGAAATCCTTAGGGATGCCTTAATCCCCTTTTTCCTTGAATAAATTTTTTTCTTCCATAAATAAATAAAAAAAGTTCATTGTATGAAATGAGAAAAGAAGGCTAACAAAGAATAAAAGGATTAGAGATCAAATGAACAAAAACAGTTCAAACAAGGATTGATAATGAAAGTATAATCTTATCTTTGTATCTTAGCAAATAAATTAATTAGAAGCAATCACCAATTTTTGAAAGAAAAGGGAGAAAAGAAAAGCGCTTGACGTAAACACTATACAAAATAAAAATTTATGAAAAAAAAAAGGTGGAGTTTCCAAAGACAGATAAAACAAAAATTAAAATAAAATAAAAATAAAATCTAATTTTACTCATAAAGAAATAATATCTAATATTTAAGTATATTGGTAGGCTGCAATACGTGAACCTAAGATCTTAGAATTAAAAATTAAAGAAAAGAAATTGCATTATGAAATGAATGAACAATATGGCTCAATTGAAAGATTAGTTTTGATCAACTAAGTCAAATTAGAAAACTTGAGTATATTGAAAGTTACAATATGTGAAATTGAGACTTTGAAAGCTAGTGGATATACTTACAGGACATTTTAAATATAGATAAAATAAATTATGAATAAGAATTAGTTATGGATCAGCTAAAAGGTATGGTGATAAACTCCAAAATAGAATAAGATCTTAAAATTATCGGGGACAATAAAAAGTAATCCATTGAAAATAAGCAAGAATCTTTAAAAAAAAAATGTCCTAAAAGATGATAAGAAAGATGGTATACGTAAAATAGGATTCTTAAACATATTGGAGTTTAATTTATGGATAAACTCGACCATAATCAAATTTCTTGTGCATTGTTGAACCTACTTGTAACACCCCGTAACACCCCGCACATGTTCACACGTATCTTGCACACATGTCATATTTATACTGTACACGCATAGTACATATGTTCCACACACACTTAAAACTATTTAGATGCACACATATTGATCTGTAAATTGGTACAACTTTAAAGAAACACCAACGAAAATGTAGGAAGAATCTTTGAGCAAACTTTATTTCATTAGATAGGCACGGAAGTCTAGAGTCTAACAAAACAAATAGCAAATGAAACAAACACCGAACAAAAAAGTTATAAGCGATTTAGTGAGCAAAGGTCCAACAGAAAAAATAAAAAATAAAACATGGATAATCGATCGATCGCACAGTTCTTGATCGATCACCCGACGCAACTAATTGTGGAAACTTGTCTTTTTCGGAGGGGTTTTGAATTAGAAACTCCCCTAACGCATCTTGAACTCCTTATGGACTTATATAAGAGATTGAACATGACCTAAAGAGACCTAGAAACCCTAAAGAAGAGATCAAAAGCAATAGGAAGAAAAAATAAAAGAAAAACTAAGTTTTAGCAAAGGTTTTGGGATTTTTGAAGAACAAAGCTTAAAAACGACATCAGTAAAGAGGTAAGAAGATACGTAAGCTAACTTCGTTTTTGAATTTCATAGGTTCCTAGAACTGATCCAACCTTGTTTTGTAAAGTTATACTCCAATTTTTTAAAGGATTTCCAATTGTTCACAAGTTTTAGTCCATTTAAAGTTGTAAAAGATAGTTTTAAAAGAGATAAATTGGTTTTATAAGGGGACATTAAACTAATTTCGTTTTTCAATATATTAGGATCATAGAAGTGCTTTACTCTTGTTTTGTAAAGATCTACTTTGACTTTTTTACTAGTTTTGAAGCAAAGAACTAAGGTTTTCAAAGGAGTTTTTGAGTTTTCAAGAAACGTAAAATACCATGTTTCGTTCTGTAAAATTGTTAGGTTCTATATTGTTTTGGATTCATGTTCTACATGTTGAGGATCATTTTACTGCAAGTTTTATTCCGTTTTAAGATTCCGAAATCAATGATTTTAAAGAGGGATTTTTCGTTTTTCAAGAACACAAGAGCTTTTAGTTTTTGGTATTTTATTCCATAAGATTGTAGAGACTATTCTTTTGTTTGTAAGAACTTCATATTTCTATATGTTGATTTTCTAATTTGAATGTGATATGTTCTTCATGATTATTGTAAAAATCCAATTGTTCCATAGTTTTGTGCTTAAAAAAATCAAGCATCTATGGTTTAAAGTACTATGAATTTTTTTATGTTCTACTATGGATTGTTATATGTTTTGTACTGCTATTGTTATTGTTTTCTGTTATTATTGATTGTTTTTTATTATAGTTTTCCGTTATAAGCCACCATTTGTCATCAAGGAAAATGAATGATGATACCCATCACACCTGGTTTATGGTGTGAACTGTACTGGCTCTTCTCACCAAAGATCAAATGGTGTGACTAGATCTTCTCACTTGAGATTAAATGGTGTGACTAGCTCTTCTCACATGGGTTTAAATAGTGTGACTGGTCCTTTTCACCGGTGATTAAATGGTGTAGTTGTTATTTGTATTGGCTTATGGATCTAATTTCCATAGTCTATTTTGTTTTGTTCAGTTTTGTTATATATATTTGCTTCGCTTTGTTTAAACCATCTATATGTTTATGTCTTTTTAATGTTTTAAGTTCAGTATATGTTATGTATGTAACTATTCAGTTCCGTATATTATTAAAAAATATGCAACTATCTGGTTTGTTTTGATTCAAGCTAAGTCTTGATCAATTACTCCTTAGTTTACTGTTTACCTGCTGAGTTTGTCAAGCTCACCCCAAATTTGGTACCACGGATGATGAGAAGGTAGCTGCATAGTAATAGTACTAGCAGGCAGGATTGGAGAGTTAAATATATTGGATTTATGCTATAAGACATTGAGACTTTATTTTATTTCAGTTTAATTAAAAGGATGTAATAAGTTTGTGGATTTCAATTTTAGATTTGTCTTTGATTTTCAGATGATGGTTTAATTTATGAATAGGAAAGTTTGGACATGTTATGGATTATTTTCAAGTCTATTAAATATGAAAATTTTATTACAGGTTGAATTATGAGATATGGCTGGTTATGATTTATGATATGCAATTTCGTTGTGTTTGAATGAAAAGAATGAGCGAAAATTTTATATGAAATTTACAATATATGAATGAATGAATAATTAATGTCATGTGCCAAAATTCATGGCCCTTTTGGTATGTGTTTTGGGCGCGACACTACTACTTTTTTAAGGAATCAATAAGACCATAAATAAATTTTGAAATGATTAACTCAGACCTATAGACGATTCCATAAATTTCCCATGACTTCACCAAACTATGGAATCAGATTGACGTTTGGTTTGCATTTTCGAGAAGATACTTCAAATGTGTGTTTGGTTTGCAAAACCAAAAAGCTACTAACAGTTTTACACATAATACCAGTTTGATACACAACCATCAATTAACTACCACATAATTTAGCCTCAGGATCCTCCCATGTTAGCAAGTATTTTTGCCACTTCATGTGGCCCACAAGTACCTCCAAAAAAGTGAAAATCGGTAAAGGGATTTTCACTATTATAGCAGCACATGTGGGCCACAGGAAGTGGCAAAAATATTTGCCAATAGAGAAGGATCCGAGCTCCATAATGATGCAGGACAGCCTAGTGTTGGCTACTAACCTGTGGGTTTATGGGCCCACAAAAGGTACTAGGACAAGTTCTCACTCAGGTAGTTTATCCCCAAGTGGTAGGCATTCAGGTAGGGAAGCAAAACAGCACTTTAGAAGGTACCCAGCAGTGAAATCAGACTTATACTTATCTCAAGAATTAAGGACCAATACCGCAGATCAAGATAAAGGTCTTGAAAACTCTAATCAGCAAGCAGCAGTAATAACAGCAGATCTTTAGATTGTATTCATTAGTACCCGAAAGTTATGGTGTGCTGTCTAAGCTTTAGAATATCAAAACAGAAACTTGAAGTAATATATCTCTTACCCAAGAGTATAGAATTACTCAAGAACTTACTAATCAGTTAAGAACAGCATAAGCACCCTTCAGAATCAAGAATCCAAACAATAGAATAGAACTCCATGGGACTGATAGTAACTCTGGCAGAATTAGTGGTTAAGAAAAGGGGAAAACAGAGGCTAAGATAAAGAACTAAAATAAAGGTTTAATCTGATGATTGAACAGATATAGCAGGGTATTTAAAAGGAAGCAAGAGAGGGATTTTAAAGCAGGTAAAGGATTCAAATTTCAGAAGAAAACAGGAAGGTATTCCAACCTGCTGCAGCTATGAGAAAAGGGTTTTAGAGGGTCCACAGCTGTTTGGGTATGAAGTGGGTATGAAGATGCCAGCTTGCTAAGTTGGTAAAGTCTGTGGGTGTCGTACCACAGACCTGGGTTCAAAACCCGTCTTCACCTACTTACCTTAAAAAAAAGTTGTTTGGGGAAAGAAGGCAAATTAAGAAAAGGCTTTTAACTTCAAGTTTAGGTCTGTAGCAGAACCAGAAATTCTGGTATCAAAAGAAAGAAACAGAACCACAGAGAATAGGCCTAAACCCCACTCGATAACCCTATCGATTGGGTTTCTAAACTGCAGATTGGAAACAAACCAGGGGAAAGTTATTGGGCTGCGGTAAGGTACAAAAGGGATAGGGTTTTGGTTTCAGGCACAAAACAGAAGGATTTCTGTTGCAGGGTTGCCGCAAGGGTCTAAACCAGGGCCTCTTGAGTTCTAATGGAGGAAAACAGCAAAGTGAAAGGGAAAATAGGTAAGCCGCAGGCAAGGGATGGTTCAAGAAACCTTGTTGAGATGTTTCTTGAATAGGTTTGAAGGTGTTTAATGGTTAAACAACAAATAGATAGATCAAAACTCAGAAAAATCCACCAAGATTCAAGTTAATGAACAAAGAACCACCACAAAATAAAGAAAAGAGAAAAGATAGGAACCTGTTTTGCTGAGAAAACTCACCAAGCAGGGGATCTTGGACTCCACCAAGCATGCACAACCCTAGGAATCCACTGAGGTTGAACCAATCCAGGTTTTTTTCTTTTTTTTGGATAAATAATGATTTTATTAAAGAAAAGCACAAAGAAAATAAAATACAACAGAGTGGAAAAGACCACAGGCCTAAGAGGCTCTAGAATCAACTCAGGAATTACATTAGAACTGAAGAAATCATCAATGCCCACCGCCCACTTAACGATTTTGTCAGCAAGAACATTCTGCTATCTCAGATTGGAGGATAAAGAGATTTTCATGCTCGAAACTTAAGAGAGAAAATAGCTTCGGCCAATAGCTAAGATAGGAAAGCTCAAGTTTATTCGATTGTGCATCGTTAAAATAAAATAACATAATAGTGGTAGGTTTTTTATAACCCACGACCAAACTAGAGTCCTATATGGACTTTACAATACAACCCTCCAATTCAATCACTAAAAGACTCCTAGACTCCTAAACTCCTAAACAACTTTAACTTGAAAGAAAACTTAAGACTCTTATCTCCTAATCTATTCTAACTTAAATCCTAAACATAAATACTAGTTTAACTCTAACTAAACTCCATTTTTGTGTCACTGTCACACGACCTCATCATCTGATGCACAAGTGTGGGTCCCACCCAACTCACATGTGAGCCTCACTTGATCATCCATGTCTGCATCACATAATTTAACTTAAAACCTGTAAAGACCTACAACTACATAACATTCCATAGATATGTGTAAATAAAAAGTTCTCACTCAGTCTTCAAAAGAATAAAATAGAAAGAACAGTCACTTTCTCCTTTGTGGTAGGGAGAAGGGGACATAATCAATCCCTCTATCAGTCACCTTACCTACCTCTTCTCTTCTCAGTGAACTTTATCACTCACCCCTATTCGTACACCCTTTTCAAACCAATGGCTGGCAGCTCCACTCATTCAGCTGCAGCCACTTATAACTTATATAAAACCACCAATGCACAACATACATTACTACCCACCCGCTCACCACTTCCTTACATATAAATATAAACACCAGCTCCACTTATTGACAAGTAAATATATAAAATAAGATTTAACCGTCTGGTTAGTGATAAAGAAAAGTATCATCTTCTAACCAGCTTTCATGATAAACATTTGTGAGTATTGATACAACAGGAGCCTCGAATACAGACAACATTGCTCACCTACATCCCTTCCCCCTTAATAAAATAAAAACAGAAAAAAAAAAAAAAAAAAAGTTAATTGATGGAATGATTTCAACTATGGTCACCAAAGTGGTGGCTTTACATAAAAATTGCTATTTTGTACCTGCCAATTGCAAGGCAGAGGCTCTTACCTCTTCCATACACAACAAAATAAGCCAAACTAAGATCCCAAGCAAAACAAAACAAGTGCTGGTTAACTATTCCACTTGGGATTCCATATGAAAACCAAATAAGATGGAAATTAAACAAATGCAGTTATATTAAGATCAATTTCGCAACACATTCATATTGAAAAAATAACAATTAATACATTATGACCAATAAACAAAATCATTTTTTCAGTCAAAGTAAACTAAATCAATCCGGGGAGTTAACAAATACAATGTGCACTCAATAATTTAGATAACAACTAATAATAGACTCAAGTAAGATAATCCCAACTCAAGGTAGTAACAGATAAACAAATCTTTTGACAGATGAACATGTTATAGAACAAAAATCAAGAGAATAAAACATGTTAAAACAGTTCTCACTCCAGTTATTTCCCATTTTGATTTCCGCAAAGGAATGAAGCAACAATAGAAGATGGATAAATGATGAAGATAATGAAGACTGTTTAGGTCATGATGATGGATCTTTGAAAGAAAATAACTGATTTGAGGATGGATTGCAGGTACTTAGGGCTTTAGAGTGAGAGATTTCTGCATATTTACAAAAATCTAGAAGGAGGTTGAACTCATCGTAACCAGGAAAAAGTCACTAGAGGAAGAGGAGCATCGGTATTCATCTCCGGTATTCAGTGAGAGGAAGAGAAAATGATCGAAAGACGAGGGTTTAAGAAATTAACAAAACCCTAACGACCTTGAGAGAGAGGGAACGAGAGAGAAGAAGATATGGAAATAGAGAAAAGAGAGAATAAAACTCATCGCATTTCACACGACGCCAGTCTTTTTCCCCTTCGGCCGCTCGACTCTGGCACCTTTTACAGTTTACACGACCATTTGGCGACAAGAGATGTGATCGGCTGCAAACAAATTTTTCAGTAGCATTTTATAGCATGAACAATAATATTACAAAGTCATCCAAAAAAAAACAATAATATTACAAAACAACCCATGTTAAAAGAATCTGCTACACCTAAATTTGCTTGTCCCCTCGTGTCTCCAACTCAAAGTGCTACTATTTTCAAATTTCAAAAGGATGTACCGTTCACCCCCTAATAAGGGGTGGGGTGTGGCCCATGCAAAAGTGCATGAGGCCCACATCCTATAGTGATCCAAATCCCCCCCCTCCCCCTAAAGAATTAGGTATGAACAAGCCATGAACGGACAAGGTGCAAATGGAGTCAATGGCTAACACATCAGTAAGAAGTGATAAGTATAAATTGTATTTGAAATAATTCAATATCCAATACTAGTAAATGATGGCAGTAGCAAATATGAAGCACTCACAGGTTCTGATATGTAACTGAAGCAATTAATAGAATACGTATCAAATCAATATCTGTAAATAAAGAGAGCAAAAGACAACTTATCGGTTGGTGGTTAAGCATGTACAAATACGTTGTCCTTAAAGTGATATTCATCGGCCAGTCTCAGATATGGTAGGCCCTCCTCCTCATCTTCAATTATAGAAGAAGACGAGCGATTACACC
>JAOXJP010199358.1:0-12099 GCA_025762735.1 Platanus orientalis
CCCTTGACCCACACCAAAAAAGCCCAACCTTGGCCCCACAAAAACTACGCCTTGACCCACACCAAAAAAGCCCAGTCCTTGACCCTCACCAAAAAAGCACAGCCTTGGCCCCACAAAAACTACTCACAGCCTTGACCCACACCAAAAAAGCCCAAGTCAAAAACTACTCACAGCCTTGACCCACACCAAAAAAGCCCAGCAAATAACTCACTGCCTTGACCCAGACCAAAAAAGCCCAGCCTCGGCCCCACAAAAACTCACAGCCTTGACTCACACCAAAAACACCAAAAAACTCACAGCCTTGACCCACACCTAAAAAGCCCAGCCTTGGCCCACACCAAAAAAACCTCCCAGCCTTGGCCCACACCAAAAAACTCACAGCCTTGGCCCACCACCAAAAAACTCACAGCCCCACACAGCCTTGGCCACCACCAAAAAACTCACAGCCTTGGCCCACCACTGCCCAACTCACAGCCAAAAAACTCACAGCCTTGGCCCACTGCCCTTCTTCTTCAAACTCACAGCTCACAGCCTTGGCAGTGGGCCCTTCTTCTTCACTTCAAAAAACTCACAGCCTTGGCAGTGGGCCCTTCTTCCTTCTTCACTTCTTCTTCAAACTTCCTTCTTCAAAAAACTCACAGCGTGGGCCCTTCTTCTTCACTTCTTCAAAAAACTCACAGCCTTGGCCAAACTAAAACCTTCACAGCCTTCTTGGCCCACAGCCCTTCTTCATCTTGGCCTTTGTTAGCAAACTAAAAAACACAGCCTTCTTGGCCCACAGCCTTCCCACAGCCTTCTTGGCCTTAATTTGTTAGCAAACCCACAGCCTTCTTGGCCTTTGTTAGCAAACTTAAAAAAACAAACTTCACTAAAAAACACAAACTTCTTGGCCTTTGTTAGCAAACTTAAAAACACAAACTTCTTGGCCTTTGTTAGCAAACTTAAAAACACTTGGACGCTGACGCCTTGGTTTAGCAAACTTCTTGGACGCTGACGTTGTTTAGCAAACTTAAGTTAGCAAACTTCTTGATCAGCGTCTGGCCTTTGTTAGCAAACTAAAAAACACTTGGACGCTTGGACGCTGACGCCTCAGTTAGCAAATGGAAAAACACTTAAACACTTGGACGCTGACGCCTTTGTTAGCAAACTTAAAAACACTTGGACGTCAGTCAGCAAACTAACGCCATGGACGCCATGGACGCAAACTTAAAAACTTGGCCGCTTAAAAAATGGATGCCATAGACGCAAACATTAAAACGTTGACGAACTTAAAAACTTGGACTTGTGACGAAAACATGAACAAAAACTTTGTGACGAAGTTTAAAAACTTTGACGAACGAACTCAAGTTGTCTCTCTCAGGTCTTCCAGTTACTTGGTGTGATAGCAAGTTTTTTCATGCTCAATCCAAGCATATTGAGATTGATTGCCATTTTATCAGGGAAAAAAAATACTTCAAAACGTTTTGTGTGTTCGGTATGTACCTACAGAGGCTCAACAAGCAGACATTCTGACAAAATCACTATGCTTTCCTCAATTTTCTTCTTTTAGATCCAAGTTTAGCCTTGTTTCCAAGATAAACTTGAGGGGGGATGTTAACACAGAGTGTAAAATCAGTTGGTTAGTTACAAAGGTAATGACGTGTACAGCTGGGACAAATGACGAAGTTTAAAAACTTTGGAAAGAACTTGGTAGTTAGAAGATACAAAAATTAATTGATCGTAAAATATACAATGGTAGTTGACACTTTTGTAATGTATAATAAATGTATAGCATTGCATAACATAAATTTATGTATGCTTTTGATTGAGCAAAAAAGATAAATAGTTGCTTTCCTACAAAAAGCATAAAAGAGAGAGGGTTGTTTCCCTATAAAGAGCATAAAAAGAAAAGGAAAGAAAAGAAAAGAAGGATGATGATGAAATTGCATTACATGCATCTAGTATTATTTCTGTTTTTATATAGACATGATATATATTTAGTTGGACAAAATGAATTATTTTTCTGCTACATAGGGCTTACTTGTTGTTGTGGTATCAACTCAGGATGCCTAATCAAAGTCATGGGTTAGAGCCTGATGAGAAGCCACCTTGTGCTCAATGTCCAAGGTTAGGACTGGTGATTCAGTCACTTGGTGCAAGCGGCCAAGGGTTAGGATTGTCTCCCGTCTACCCCGTATTCGTACATACAGTTGCGAGACCAGCACAAGTACAGACCCATACTTTACACAATGCATCCATTGCATAACATCCATAGACATCAGTATGATCAATCTTTATCGAATGTATTTTATTTGATTAATTGAATATTAGTTATTTATCTTGTTTTTCCTCACTATAAACTTGTATAAGATTGGATTAACTTGTTGGGCCTTCCCCAAGCTCACCCCACTATTTCCTCCCTGCAAATTGTGATCCATTCTCTTGCCAGGTGGAGCGAGATCCTGCTTGAGAACCCATGGACACAGTTAGGTTCGCAGGTAAATATGGTATTTTGTGGTCTAATTATAGATAGACTAAATTAGAGTCTTACCTTGTACAGTTCTCGCTCTGTATATCCCACCTATGGGATAGGGATAGGTGATATTTTGTATTGAACTACAGTTTATATAAATGAAATCATTTTAGTTTAGTTTATGTCCTTGAATATCATTTTATAGTTTTTATCATATTGTATGAACTCGGGAATTCTTCCCAGTGGACCCAATTGCACAGCTATGTTGCCATATGTTGTGTTGTTTTTGCAAATGTCATGTAATTAGAAGTCTAACACCTCGGAATCCGATGCCTTGATGAGAAATCGAATGACATTTTATACTTAAAAAATACCTAAAGTTGGAATGACATTAAAGCTGACACATCAGTGAAAAGTGATTATACTCTTTTTTGGGGGATGTTTTTCACTTTTTGGCATTGACGTATTCGCCTTGATGTCATTCCAACTTTAGCCACTCTCTGAGTTGTTGTACCTAATCCTCAGCGGTTTGTATGGGGTGTATAGGGTTAAAACCATAAAAAACGGTTGGAATTAGGAACAAATGAATTTCGTGCAAACAAGTGCAAACGGCACTAGGGTGAGGACACATCAGCATCGAAAAGTGCATTTTTCGGTGTTGATGCATCAACTCCCAAGTACCGTTTGCACGAAATTCATTTGTATCTAATTTTTTCCATTTTTATGCGGTTTATAGGGTTAAACCCATAAAAAAGATGTCGGAATTAAATACAAATGAATTTTGTGCAAACAGGTGCAAATGGCACTAGGGGCTGACGCAGCAGCACCCAAAAGTGATTTACACTTTTTGGGGGTGTGCTTATCAATTTTTTATGCCAATGTGTCTGTGCTCTGGCACCGTTTGCACTTGTTTGCAAGAAATTCATTTGTACTTGATTTTTTCCAATATAAAAAGGTGTTCAAATGAACATTTGTTCCTTATTAAAAGATACACCCAATTCAAAATACCATCACGTGTCAGCCTGTGGCGTAGGGACAAACAAATTTGGGTGTAGCAGATCTTTTCTCAGGTCAGAATCTTATCACTTGGTAAGAAGAATAGGCAAAAGACCGTCTGCAGTTAAAAAAGAGTAGTGGCAAGTGGCAGTGGTGTTCAGTGCATGCCACATCCAAAAGATATTCAATTACCAAAACCATGTGCTGATATGGCATGCACTGAAGACCACCGTTAAATGCTGACACAGCTTTTTTAACTATAAAGGATCGTTTGCCATCAGCATACCTTCTTACCGAGTTTGGATTTGGTAGGACAACTTAGAGAGTGGCTAAAGTTGGAATGACTTAAGGCTTAAACATCAGTGTCGAAAAGTGATATACACTTTTTTGGGAAACTTTTTTCACTTTTTGCCACTGACATGTCGGCGCTGATGTCATTCCAACTTTAGCCACTCTCTAAGTTGCCCTACCAAATCCGGAGCACTTCTTACTTAGTTGATCTGACCTGTTAGCTCTTCTTAAGAAGTGACATTAATTAATGTTTCTTTTCGATAGGGTCACCTGGACCAGCAAACTACTATATTATAGTATGGTACATTCAAAGGTAGGAGAGGTAGACATCATTGCAATCAATTGCAGGACTATAGAACTTTGGTAAGGGATTTAACCCCAAAGCCTCACTCTTGGAAAGGTAATCTACAACCAATAATATGAAAGGACAATTTGAGGATGTAAATGGAGCAGATCTATTTGGATTCATATTCAGTCCATTAAGATAATCAAATATCTATACATATTTAAGTACAAAGATGAAAGATCTATATTTGTATTCATTTATTTATTTGGATATCTGATTACACAAACATTAAATCCTATGTAAATAACTTATACAGATTATGATATTTAGTTGGAATAGATCAATATCCGTATTTGGTCCAATTAGAATTGGATATATACTAAAAACAGATGGAGCATATAATCAAAGCAAATCCACTTGAATCCATATTCTCCTTAAGCTGACCGAATATGGGATATTTGGATCGAATCCTAATAAAAGTTCCGTCTGTTTTAAATCATCTCAGGTCTAATTGCAGAGATATCACGCGATTACAAATAAATGCTTGACATGAAACTGATAAAAAGTGTCTTGCAAATGCACAATAGGTGAAAAAGGGTATTATAATAAATACATAATACACAATCATCTTATGTATTTATCAAAGTACCCTTTGTCAGGCATCGTGTCACATGTTGAATTGATACTGGCATGAGATCTCACTAGTGAGATTAGAGATGAATCGAACCTGACCAAGAAAGCTTTGCTCAGACAACCTTGACTTCAAATAGGGGAGCGTCACTGTCCAACGTGAAGCACAATCAACCGAAAGATGCTCTAGATTGGTATCAAATGTCTACACTGCTTATTTTAGAACCTATAATGAGGTGCTAGGAACCTCTACAAGCGTGTAAAACGAGTTTAATGTGTAATGATATGAACCATCCATTTTTATTTATTTTTTATTTCTTTATGTTAAACTGAGTTGATCCCCCCCTTGTGTGGCCATTGAGTAGCTCACAAGGGGGGTGCCGTAGAGGATTTCAGGCCGGTTTGGTCTAGCTGGGCCCACTTTGGTAAACCCATTTATTGGACTATTCTTATTATGTGTGTTGTGTTGACATCTCAGCCCACGTTTGAAGTTTGAATCATATTTGTTGGATTCACCATAACTAGCAATAGAGGTGGTAATGTTTGACACGACCTGTGAACCTGACAAAAACACAACATGGAATATGCGGGTTAGGGTTGACAATAAATGTATTTTGGGTCAAAGTGGGTCAAACTGTTTTGACAAGATTAATAAATGGGTCAGGTTTGAGTTGATCTATAGTCGTATATCCTGAATTTTAACACGGCACGAATCTGACCTGCTAACATGAATTACCACATAACCCGTGAACCAAACATGAAATCAGCAGGTTAGGGTTGACTGTAAACATGCTGCAGGTCAAAGCAGGTTAATGGTCCGGGTTTGAATTGAGCCATATAGTCGTATACCCTTCTTATATTGACATGATACGAACCTGACCCGCCAACACAAATTACCACCCCTATGTACAAATTTGTTAAACTGATACTTGATTCACTGGAATCACTGCAAATCAATTTATATATTGGAGCTGATCAAGCAAATGAATCTTTAATCTTTGGGAAATAATTAAGGATTCAATGATCGCATTTATCATGAAAAGGACTAATAAACTGAACAAATTAGATTTGCGATTTGTGAATATAGCAAATTAACCTTTTGCATACTTAACGAATTGAGCTATTAAACTTAACAAATCAATGCCATGAATTGAACGCATTGATGTTTAATCGAATTTAGGTACTTAGTTTCATCAGCCAACATTCGAATCATGAGCCATCGATTGCGACGGGCAAGAAAGGAGCCAAACTCTAATTGGCAACTATAGGTAGAACTTCCAAAGGGTTAGGTATGAACACCTCTGGTCGGTAAAGGTCAATATGGGCATAAGGGGCTGACACATCAGCACTAAAAAGTGAAAAGCATCACCCAAAAAGTGCAAATCATTTTTTTAGTGCTGATGTGTCCCATCCCAGATGCCATACTGACCAAGGTAGCACAGGGCGGTTGTACCAAATCCCAACCGGGTAGAACTGGTCAGTGGCAGCAGTGTCAATGAACTGCGCTGAGCAGAGCTTTGCCCAGCTCAGTTTAGCCTCATCACACAAGGATTAGGCTTTGGCTGGTGCTGAGCTCAGGCTTGGCTCACTAAGATTCAGGTGAGCTCTACACAGCTAAGCTCAACTTACCAAATCAAGCTTACTGCTTTAGGTCCTAATTTTAACAGTGTGGATTTGATAGATCTCTTTAATGAACACCTAAAGTCCACCCAGATTCAGGGGCAGATACATGACATCTAAAAAGTGATTTACACTTTTTGGGAGGAGATGATTTTTACATTTTGGTGCCAATTGTCTGTGCCAGTATATTAGTGTACCTTAGGCATTTGTTTAGAGGACACACCAAAATCCTAATAGCCCATGAGTCAACTCTGACTATAAAGGCTAAAATTATAATAAGGTTAAATTTGGATAACAGTCTATAAATAGAAAATCTTATTGACTCTTTCTAATAGGCATAATAAATAAATGATATAATATAGTTATATAGTAAGTTATATTTATATTTATTTGTTATATACATATAAAACCTTAATGAGCCGAACTTTTAGTAAGCCTAGCCAATTTGACTCAGACTCACTTAACTACAGAGTACAATTAGCTTTGGGAGTTTGAACTAGGCATAAGCTCAGCTCATGACAAGTCAAGCTCCAAGCTCAGCTCATTGAAGACTTAATTCGGGACCTGTTTGGCCCAAATATGTCATTACGAAAAAACCCCCCACTTATCTTGGAACGCAAGGAGGAATATAAATTGGCAAAAAGTAAGAGAATAAATGCGATCAGACTCTAAGGCTTAATCTAATATGACGGAATTCCCCCAGAGCCGAAGTTGTCTCGGTTGGCCAGTTGTTTTACTCCTTCAGCCAAAAGGTGGGCCAGATTGTGTTTGGGTGTGAGTAGAAGTTGGAGCTGGCTTTGGCTTCTTGTGCTGTCAAACAAATTCCTGTCAAACAAATTACCCTTTCTGGAATGAGCATGTCCAAACGATCATTTTTATCTCTATATGCACCGTCCCATATTTCTTGTTCGGCCAGCGGAAACTGCCTCAGTGTTTAAAGCCAACTTCCTGCAGTGGGTGACACGTAGCAGAAAAGTGAAAAACAGTCTTTTGCGCAAAAAGTGATGGTTCAAGTTTTTTTACATTTTGTTACTCTGTCATCCAGTAGCACCTTGCATTTGAGTGTCCCGCAAGGATTTGCACAGTAGAATATCTGCTTTATTCAGCGTACCACATGGCAGGTGAAGAGGATTGTGTCCACTTCCCCCTTTTTATGCTAACGTCCCCTTGGGGTCAAGGGCCCAACGTCAGAGGTGATTTACACGTTCTCAAATAGGGGTAAATCACTTTCAGTGCTGATATATCCACCCCCTTAACCCCAAACGGAGGTTAACGTGTAAAGGGCGAAGCAAACCCAATCCTCCCTCCATGGTAAGTGGATTGATATCTTCTGCAACACGAAGATTTACATCGGGTTTGGAGGCACCATTCACGGGGTTCTAAGTGCAGGCAGGTGCATAAATGGTGGCTCAAATCTTGAGCCCCATGAATGGTGACTCCAAACCTGACACAAATCTTCATGTTGCAGAGGATATCACCCTGGACTTGGACCCAAGCTACTAATAGTCAATACTTCATTCAAAAGCCGAAAGATATATACACACGTCAGCAATCACTGTCAATTTTAATTTTTTTAGGCTGTGTTTGGCAGCCACTTGTAATTGAATCATTTCATTTGAGTTTTTCAAGGCATACTAAGTGGAAAAAAAATAGAACCCTAATTCTATTGTAAATTACATTTTACAGAAAAACCTATGATGACTTCATTTCTAATTTTATCTAACAAATCAATATAAATTTTAATGAACTCATTACCATCTATCATTTTAGGGCTTACATACGCCTTCGGAATTTAAATGAAATGATTACATTACGTGTGGCTTCAAAACACGCTATTAATATAACCATAAAATGTAATTTACAATAGAAATAGATTTTCTCTTTTCTTAGCTCAACCCAAATCTTAAAGAAAAAACACATGTGCACTTTGACAGGGATACTTTATATTCATACGTGTATATAGTCATGAAGTTGTTTGAAGGTCATAATATTCCTTTTGGATGATCCAGATGACACTCATAGAATTATGTGATACATTGTGATTACAAAGGTACATATCGAACTATTAGTATAAAACGAAGCAAGTATGAAGTATAAACAACATAAAGTCTATGAATAGTCGAATCGGGTCCCGACGATTCAAACTCAATGACCAAGAAACTTTACGAGCATACAAACTCAACGAGCATGGGCCGAGACTAAGGCCCATACACACAAGGTGTGTGAGTAAGGCCAATCTATGCCTTCACATACAAGTGTGCAAGCTTGGGCCTAGATCAAGCCCCTGACCATGCTCTAAATGTGTGACCAAGGCCTATCGATGCCCTCACACGCAAGTATGCAAGCATGGGCCTAGAAAAAGGCCCAAACTATGCTTACATATGTTACCCAATAAGATTCGGCCCAATGTGTCCAGCATCAATCAAGCATTATTTTTCCATTGACACGTGATCAAAAAATGAAAAGATGTTTTTTACCATAGGTTTAGGGTTGCATTTTACTTGTTTCACCACGTGTCAGTGTAAAATTGATACTTGATGGACACTAGACACATTTTCACCGGAAACAATTCAGGGTAACTAAGATTAGATTGTTCACAAACTTAGCCCATTCAAGTGCGCAATCTTGCAAGTCAGTTCCTTGCAAATAATAATGGACTATGATTCAAGTCAGCCATATGCCTCAAGCCCAATACCCACCAAACCTAGGACATGCAAACTTCATTACACCACACTTGTGTGAGTAGACAGATTAGTCCAAAAGAAATGTACACGTAAGGTAAGTGGTTGACCTACTAAAATCTTTGCATAGGGAAAACAACTCTTAAATTCCATGTGATGGGATGTGGGCATAAGCCACTTGTGATCTATGTAATAATGAATAAAACAAGAATAAAGAAATCGACAATCACACATGACAAAGACTTTTACGTGGTTCGGCTAAGATGCCTACGTCCACGTGGATATTCATTTTTCATTATATGAGAAAAGTAAAAGATGTATAAAGTTCTCTTGCTCAAACACTTACCCTAAAATTTGTCCCTCACCTTCCCTCAACCATGTGAAATCCCCTTTCTCACCTTTTTAGAAATCCCAAAAATGACCCTAAGAGGAATCCTAAAAAACACTCATGAGAAAGAAAAAAACAAATTCCACTGCAAGCTAATCTCATATAAATAAAAAATTTAATTTGGAGTCCATGGAAAAGAGCCCCCACACATTTTCACTCTTTTAGTTGAAGAAGGAAACCAACTCAATGTAGAAGTTTCATTTTGGCTATAAATTTGCTAGAACCCAATAATTTCTACATTGGCATGTTTGCAACCACCTTAAAGATCTCCTATTGAAGTCAGTCCACCTATATCTTTGCCAAGACAGAACCTGTGACATGTGCACCATACTCCACCTTGGCCCAAATTCTGGAACCACCTTGGAGAAATCTTGCATTCATCCTTCTTAGTGAACTCTGTGTCATATATGCCTAGAACGCACCTCCATCTGAAACCTTAATCATAACCTATTTATTATCACTACCTACAACCATTAGCTTTGAAGAACCACTGCTACATACACCATTGAATCAATTTAGTCCTGACACCTTCCAATTCGATCATAACATGGCCAATGCACACGTGTAGCTATCATGAGTTATTTCACCTAGTCAACTCCAAAAAAGGACCTTGACCTGTCATCTCTAACCATAAGAAATGTTTCACTATCATCTGTCACCTAGAAATTCATAATATATGCCTTTGCTCCAACTATGAAAGATATCTTATCCAAGTGTTTTTTATTCTGTGCACCCCGTTTCCAACTCTCCATCGAGATCAAAAAAAACACCATGTGTGATTTTCATGGCTAGACCTACAGTTGAATACTTGTAGCCCATGGAATCCAACTAGCCTAGTGATATTAGATTCCTTCATATTTTTGAAACATATTCTACACCACCTAAAGTGCGAACCTCTCCATCAAACATCTTGATGTTCACAGTCTTAACAACCATGACGTCACAAGCGGACCCATTACCTAAAGAAACAACATTAGTCTTTTTCTCTTGAAATGTATCATAATATTCTTTCACTGAACATATATGAATAGGACAACCTGAATCTAATATCCACTCATCATGAGAAAAAAGTGTTCATACCTTTAGAGACTATAAGAACATCTTTTATGTATTTCTCTTACTCCTTTACCAATGTTGCACTAGTGTTGTCACCTTTCTATTTGTCAGCAAGTTCTGGACAATCCCTAGTAATGTGGTTATATTCTTTACGGTGGAAACACTATACATTTTCATTGGATCTAAACTTGTTATTCCCAGATTCCCTTTAGATGACATTCCTTTGTAATTTTCCACCCAATTAACCAAACCAAAATCTTGACCTCCTTCAAAATTTTATCTCCACATAATCTCATTAGATAGAAGTAGTGTCATGATATTGTCTAAGCTTGTTGTATCTTTTTCCAAATAATAATGTTGTCACTAAATTATCATAAGAATCATGAAGTGAAGTAAGAAGTAAAAGGGCATTGTCTTCTTCCTCCACCTTGACATCAACTTTACGTAGTTAATCCAAGATCTAGTTAAATACATTTAAGTGTTCTAATAGATTTACACCGTCCTCCATCTTTAGCCCATAAAGTAGCCGCTTCAGATATAACTTGTTGGTGAAACTCTTTCTCATGTAGAGTTTTTTCAACTTCTCCCATAAAACTGGTACAAATTTTCCTTCATAATGTTAAATAAAACATTATTTGTAAGATAGAAACGAATTGTGCTAATTGCCCTCATCTTTATGCTTTTCCAATCATCATCCTCCATCTCCTTGGACTTTCTTTTGTTTTTCTCCCTATAATGCCTTGTACAAAGCTCATTGTACTAACACAACCTTCACCCTTCTTTGTCAAATAGCGAAACTACATTTTCCATCAAATTTTTCTACAAAGAATTTACCGATGGAAGCTTTAATTGTTGTGGTGAATCAAGCAAAAAAATCTAGAAATTAAATAACTCTTTGAATAATTCTTTTATTTACTCACCAGTTTCTTTCTCTTCCTCTCAAACATGAACCAGAAGCTCTGATAACAATTATTGGCATAATAGAAACAACCTTAAAATTCTACGTGATGAGATATGGGCCTAAACCACTCACGATCTATGCAATAAAGAATAAAACAGCAACAAATAAATCAAAAATTACTCAAGATGAGGATGTTTATGTGGTTCGGCTAAGAGGCCTATGTCCACAGGGATAACTATTTTTCACTAAATGAGAAAAGTAAAAGATGTACAAAAGATCTCTTGCTCAAGGTCTCATCCTAGAACCCAAACCCTTAACTATGTTACACCCTTTTCCCTCACCTTCTCTCAATCCTATAAAACCCCATTTTTCACCTTTTCACAAAACCTAAAAAGACCATGTTTTCTCACCTCTCACAACCCTAAGATATACCCTGAGAAAATCCATAATAAAGGAAAACCAAATTCCACTACAAGCTAATTTCATATTAAATACAGATTTTAGTCTTATTGGGCTCATAGAAACAACACCACATGTTTCCACTCTACTAATTAGAGAAGGAAACCAACTCAATGTAGAAGTTTCCTTTTGGATATATACTTGTCAAAACCCAATATAAAAGAAAGCATGGGATGAAATGAAAGTGATTGGCCTAATACAAGTCATGACAGCGACTAATGGGACAAACACCCATTAACTCTCTATATAATGGGCTAAGGAGAAGCTCTTTCATCACTTAAAGAAGAGCTCCCAAAAATTTACTCACAAGCAACCAAGAGAAGAAGACGCTCTAGAGGC